>OZ024787.1:12410733-12413233 GCA_964017065.1 Haliclona indistincta | reverse complement strand
GATTTTTGTGCTGTGACCGGAAATCAAGCTGGTTAAAAAGTATGTACTACGCTGCTTCTCGCAACAGATGCTAATCCAGAATGCTAAGAGTCTTCTTCTGCGCAAAACATGCGATCCAGTATCACGGATTATATGCGTGACACTATTTTTATTCTAATTATTTCACAACACAACCTATTTATTTCCTAGGCTACGTTAACTTTCTAATTATCTCGCTAGGCAACTTGTGCTTTATCTGAGCAACTATTCCCAACATCACCTTGGATAATAGTGATTATAATTATGTTTGTGAAATTCTTCTTGAAGCTCAGTAATTCACTGGGCAACCAATCCTTGAAATTAAGCATCAGTGCTATTATGTTAGTGTTGTATGACGTAACAACTCATGTACTGGGATATGTCGTGGTTATTACAATCACATTCTTCGTGCTGCACATCGTCCTGCCAGGCGACGGACCACACAGTGGTGTGTGTATGTGTATGTAAAATTAATAGTTTTATTTGGTATCTGAACATGCGGCGAGTTATGCTTGCGTGGGGCTTCATAGTTCTCTTTGGTATCTGAACTGGCGGCGACTTTGCTTGCGTGGGGCAGTGTAATAGGTCACTTTGGTATCTGAACTGACGGCGATTTTGTCTGCGTGGGATGACGTTCAAACACAACCTCCACCACATGTGCAGCCAAGCATCTGGTGTGCTTTTGTTGGTTTGTAGCTAGTAGTACGATAAACCTGTATTTGCTTCTAACCAGTTGTTTGGAGAATAGTTGTCTGGTCACAGTTGTGCATAAGAATGTGAAGAACACTCACGTACACTCAAGAGTTGTTCTACATGGTCTAGCTTTAACCACTATTTGTGACGTAATCGTAACGCCAGACTTGATGATTGATCAATTATTACATTACAAATTTTTCACTTAGCAATAGTTATTATCACTAGCTTTATAATTATAAGCTTTAATTAAACTATTTGTGTCCTGTCAGAGTACGTGGTTACGAGTACAATTATCTTGGTTACGGTGATTTTTTTTTAATTCTTCAAGTGGCCAATTATTCAACTAAACGATCTGTGCAATATTTGCACTTTGTGACAATACTTGCACTTTGTATGAACAGCACGACCAATTGTCCATGCAGATCTACAGATTCATTGCAGCCACAGACATGCTCATAATTATTATTTCTCATTCCTATAGTCTCTGGAGTCTCAGATTGCAGGACTCAAGTTCTAGGTCACCTCACCTGGATGGAGTGAACCTCAGCGCCATATAGCAGTGACTAGTGTGTGTGTGTAGAGAGAACTAGTGCAGTAGCTCAATAGTGTATGGAACAATTTGTTCTATGTTTGACAGTTTATAAAAAATGTTTGAAAAGTACAGTACAGAAGTGATTTGGGCGACCCTATACTAGTTATCGAGTTGTAAACTTGGTGGTTTTGTATAAAGCAAGATTCACTCAATCAGGACTAGTGTCTGCTATAGAGCAGTAACTCAGTGGTTTGTTGTGTACAGTATAAAGCAAGATTCACTCGATCAGGACTAGTGTCTGCTATAGAGCAGTGCCCAAGTGTCGTAACCTAATCAACTCACACCGTAACAAGATCCATTGTGGGATATTTCTAACTCAGGTGTCACCAAGTAATTGCTCTAAATATTCAAATCCTTTACTCAGCAACAACAAGACTACGCAAGCATATTTTTCCGCTGTTTACGAGATTAGATTTCCAACATGTTTTCATTACCAGCGACAACATTTTAATTATGTCAATTATGGGAATTATTAGTCCATTAAAAGTTATGCAATTTTCTCATCATGGTTATGTAACTGTTATGTAATTGGTAGTAATTGCGGAATTCCTGTTTGCAGCCAAGAATTACGTTTTTAAAGACAAAATATGATAGGGTGGGTGAGTCAAGGGAATGCTTACTGCAACAGCCCATAATACAATACTAGCGAATTTGAATAATGCAAGATTCACTCAATCAGGACTAGTGTCTGCTATAGAGCAGTAACTCAGTGGTTTGTTGTGTACAGTATAAAGCAAGATTCACTCAATCAGGACTAGTGTCTGCTAGAGCAGTAACTCAGTGGTTTGTTGTGTACAGTATAAAGCAAGATTCACTCAATCAGGACTAGTGTCTGCTATAGAGCAGTAACTCAGTGGTTTGTCGTGTACAGTATAAAGCAAGATTCACTCAATCAGGACTAGTGTCTGCTAGAGCAGTAACTCAGTGGTTTGTTGTGTACAGTATAAAGTAAGATTCACTCAATCAGGACTAGTGTCTGCTATAGAGCAGTAACTCAGTGGTTTGTCGTGTACAGTATAAAGCAAGATTCACTCAATCAGGACTAGTGTCTGCTATAGAGCAGTTACTCAGTGGTTTGTTGTGTACAGTATAAAGCAAGATTCACTCAATCAGGACTAGTGTCTGCTATAGAGCAGTAACTCATCAGTGTTTTAAATTTTTTATGCACAGGAATGGTGTCTTACAATTAATTAA
>OZ024787.1:12157543-12410533 GCA_964017065.1 Haliclona indistincta | reverse complement strand
GTGATAATTATTATATGTATTTTAGAAGCTGACTCGGACATTGAGGATGAATCAGGTAAATCGTAATATCGTATCATAATTACATCTATAATAATAATAATTCCTTTGTAGCAGATGTTGTTCAGCCTCTCAATTCAATTACAAGTTCAACTAGTAGTGATAGTTCCTCAGGTAAGTTTTTTTTTCTAGAAATTGAACATGCCTAATCTAAGAATGAACGAATTTCACGAACCCTCGGCGTGGGTGCAATTATAGGGTTGGGTTAGTTAATGCCTAGTATATCAGTAAGTGGTTTGCAGCAAGAGCCTGATTGCTGGTAGTGGCAAATAGTTAACCAGAAGACAGCTGCTAGCCTCCTAAATTTTGTTTTTGTCGACTTTACGGTAGCTGGCATGGGGACGAGGATAACTTTCACTTTCTATTCTTTTCCTTGCCTGCTGTTTATTGTTTTGTGGTAGATTTGTATTGAGGAATGCGGCCTGCTGATGTACAATTTCAATCAATAAAACCTTACTGTTACTATTATTAGCCGGTACTAATTTAGCGAATTTAGTGATAACATCACTATCGCTAAAAATAGTAGTACACACCAAACTGTACTGATAAGGTGATAGGAACAAATTTGCGACGATTTTGGCGCGCAGTTGAAGTTTTATAAAGCTGTAAGTAATCGATTCAACACTCTCACTGGCTGATCTATTCTAGCGTCTATTTGCGTCAAGACAGAACGTGTATAGCCTATAGGTTCAAAAATGTTTCCACATCTGCTGTTGCAATTCGTGAACTGTTGACGCCGTGTTGCAGGGCTACGCTGCCAGTTTGTCACCGAGAGCAGCATCGTGGCTGCCGGCTACGACTGCTACCCTGTCCTGTGGAGTCATGACGACCAGGACAAACTCACCTACATCAACCAACTCGACTCAAAGGAGAAGAAAGAAGCTTCCGGTCACTTGAGGTAAGTCACAACCTGCTGTGTGCTCTGGCCTCCTGCCTCTTCATAATGTATTATCAGTGGTTTTACAATGTAATTTTAACACGTTTTAATATTAATTTTTAGCAAGTTACGGAATTGAATATCAAGCGTAAATGTTTTAGATTTGCGGTGTCTGAAACTCGCACGTTCTAAAGCAATTTTTAGACAAATAGTAGATGAGTTAAGATAGAAAGAGCTTATTCTTGAGATGTCTATGGTCTTACCTTGTATAGCTTTATGTTAGTAATTGTGGTTGTTCCAAGCAAATACCAGTCTTCAAATTTGAAAAAATTCCTTTCAAACAATGTGCAGGTGTTGATGAAATTGTGTGCCTCAAATCATTTTTAAAAACGAGCATCTAATGTCAGGTCTTTTCTGGGAAAAATTTTATTAGATGCTCTCTCATGCTCATTCAGTCCATCCTTTTACTCTCCCTCCCTCCCTCTCTCTCTCTCTCTCTCTCACTCCATCTCTCCCTCACTCTCTATCTCACTCTCCCTCACTCCCTCTCTCTCTCTCTCTCTCTCTCTCTCTCTCTCTCTCTCTCTCTCTCTCCTCTCTCTCCCTCACTCCTCTCTCTCTCTCTCTCTCTCTCTCACTCCATCTCTCCCTCACTCTCTATCTCACTCTCCCTCACTCCCT
Organism: Haliclona indistincta; assembly: GCA_964017065.1. Lineage (NCBI taxonomy): Eukaryota > Metazoa > Porifera > Demospongiae > Haplosclerida > Chalinidae > Haliclona > Haliclona indistincta. Next base: position 12,408,918 of record OZ024787.1, on the reverse strand, counting down.
CTCTCTCTCTCTCTCTCTCTCTCTCTCTCTCTCTCTCTCTCTCTCTCTCTCTCTCTCCCTCTCTCTCTCTCTCTCCCTCTCTCTCTCTCTCTCTCTCTCTCTCTCTCTCTCTCTCTCTCTCTCTCTCTCTCTCTCTCTCTCTCTCTCTCTCTCTCAGTGCTATGGAGAAGTTCAAGGGACTGGATAAACGTGCTTCTACTGCATCTGCTGATGTATCGCTCAACTCACCCACCAGAACACCATCACGTGAGCTCACCACATTCACTACATGTAGCACAATAATGTTAAAATAGTAAGATTAAGCACATGTATTACTGTGAAAGAGAAATCATAAATATGTTGTTTCTCCCTCCCTCTCTCTCTCTCTCTCTCTCTCTCCTCTCTCCTCTCTCTCTCTCTCTCTCCCTCCCTCTCTCCTCTCTCTCTCACTCTCTCTCTCTCTCACACACACACACTCTCTCTCTCTAACACACACACACTCTCTCTCTCTTGCTGGCTCTGGTCTAGTCAAATTTCGGTGTTTGCTTCCGATGCCAGCAAGAACGCCACCAAGTTCTGCACCACTGGAGTTGATGGCAAGCTGGTGATCTGGGACTGCAGGGTAATCTCTCTCCCTCTCTCTCCCTCTCCCCCCTCTCTCTCTCTCTCTCTCTCCCCCTCTCTCTCTCTGTCTGTCTGTCTGTCTCCTAGCCATTGCCGTTCCATTATTTCATGTAGTTACAAAACAGCTTTGTGCACTCTCTCTCATACAGCAGCTGGTCATTGTGACGTTGCTTTGCTGATTATATAGACTGTAAAATATTTTCTCACAATCATAAACATACAATGCTATGTGCTATAATAACAATATGATCATGGATAGTTGTTTAAACGATTCCAGCCAAGCTTAAACTATTTGTGACTAGATAATTACATCAGTGCACCAGGGTTACGTACTTGGTTTCAAATTCTTTACGAAGCACAATTTTTCACTAGGCAACGTATGCTTTAAGCCAAGCATCAGACGACACTGTCATTGACTGCTGACGTAACATATCATGAGCCGAGACATTCAACATTTTTACGCAGCTTAATTATTTCACTAGACGACGGACACCACTCCATAGATTATCCATAAGTTATCTGTGAATTTTTGGTGCATGAGGCTGGCACTCAAACATGGCTGCCGTCACACACACGCGGCTAATAAAATATCGTTTATTCAGCTGTAAGCATGTTTAGTGATCCTGGCTTAGATATTGTCCAGTAGCTAGTGCTGTATTTGCAGTAAAGCAAGTTACATGTATAAAATCATAATTTGAGATATATAGAAACTGCTGCAGATGAATCAATGCAAGTACTAACTTCCTTCAAGCTGTTATAATATGTGCCTCGATTTTTGTGCTGTGACCGGAAATCAAGCTGGTTAAAAAGTATGTACTACGCTGCTTCTCGCAACAGATGCTAATCCAGAATGCTAAGAGTCTTCTTCTGCGCAAAACATGCGATCCAGTATCACGGATTATATGCGTGACACTATTTTTATTCTAATTATTTCACAACACAACCTATTTATTTCCTAGGCTACGTTAACTTTCTAATTATCTCGCTAGGCAACTTGTGCTTTATCTGAGCAACTATTCCCAACATCACCTTGGATAATAGTGATTATAATTATGTTTGTGAAATTCTTCTTGAAGCTCAGTAATTCACTGGGCAACCAATCCTTGAAATTAAGCATCAGTGCTATTATGTTAGTGTTGTATGACGTAACAACTCATGTACTGGGATATGTCGTGGTTATTACAATCACATTCTTCGTGCTGCACATCGTCCTGCCAGGCGACGGACCACACAGTGGTGTGTGTATGTGTATGTAAAATTAATAGTTTTATTTGGTATCTGAACATGCGGCGAGTTATGCTTGCGTGGGGCTTCATAGTTCTCTTTGGTATCTGAACTGGCGGCGACTTTGCTTGCGTGGGGCAGTGTAATAGGTCACTTTGGTATCTGAACTGACGGCGATTTTGTCTGCGTGGGATGACGTTCAAACACAACCTCCACCACATGTGCAGCCAAGCATCTGGTGTGCTTTTGTTGGTTTGTAGCTAGTAGTACGATAAACCTGTATTTGCTTCTAACCAGTTGTTTGGAGAATAGTTGTCTGGTCACAGTTGTGCATAAGAATGTGAAGAACACTCACGTACACTCAAGAGTTGTTCTACAGGTCTAGCTTTAACCACTATTTGTGACGTAATCGTAACGCCAGACTTGATGATTGATCAATTATTACATTACAAATTTTTCACTTAGCAATAGTTATTATCACTAGCTTTATAATTATAAGCTTTAATTAAACTATTTGTGTCCTGTCAGAGTACGTGGTTACGAGTACAATTATCTTGGTTACGGTGATTTTTTTTTAATTCTTCAAGTGGCCAATTATTCAACTAAACGATCTGTGCAATATTTGCACTTTGTGACAATACTTGCACTTTGTATGAACAGCACGACCAATTGTCCATGCAGATCTACAGATTCATTGCAGCCACAGACATGCTCATAATTATTATTTCTCATTCCTATAGTCTCTGGAGTCTCAGATTGCAGGACTCAAGTTCTAGGTCACCTCACCTGGATGGAGTGAACCTCAGCGCCATATAGCAGTGACTAGTGTGTGTGTGTAGAGAGAACTAGTGCAGTAGCTCAATTAGTGTATGGAACAATTTGTTCTATGTTTGACAGTTTATAAAAAATGTTTGAAAAGTACAGTACAGAAGTGATTTGGGCGACCCTATACTAGTTATCGAGTTGTAACTTGGTGGTTTTGTATAAAGCAAGATTCACTCAATCAGGACTAGTGTCTGCTATAGAGCAGTAACTCAGTGGTTTGTTGTGTACAGTATAAAGCAAGATTCACTCGATCAGGACTAGTGTCTGCTATAGAGCAGTGCCCAAGTGTCGTAACCTAATCAACTCACACCGTAACAAGATCCATTGTGGGATATTTCTAACTCAGGTGTCACCAAGTAATTGCTCTAAATATTCAAATCCTTTACTCAGCAACAACAAGACTACGCAAGCATATTTTTCCGCTGTTTACGAGATTAGATTTCCAACATGTTTTCATTACCAGCGACAACATTTTAATTATGTCAATTATGGGAATTATTAGTCCATTAAAAGTTATGCAATTTTCTCATCATGGTTATGTAACTGTTATGTAATTGGTAGTAATTGCGGAATTCCTGTTTGCAGCCAAGAATTACGTTTTTAAAGACAAAATATGATAGGGTGGGTGAGTCCAAGGGAATGCTTACTGCAACAGCCCATAATACAATACTAGCGAATTTGAATAATGCAAGATTCACTCAATCAGGACTAGTGTCTGCTATAGAGCAGTAACTCAGTGGTTTGTTGTGTACAGTATAAAGCAAGATTCACTCAATCAGGACTAGTGTCTGCTAGAGCAGTAACTCAGTGGTTTGTTGTGTACAGTATAAAGCAAGATTCACTCAATCAGGACTAGTGTCTGCTATAGAGCAGTAACTCAGTGGTTTGTCGTGTACAGTATAAAGCAAGATTCACTCAATCAGGACTAGTGTCTGCTAGAGCAGTAACTCAGTGGTTTGTTGTGTACAGTATAAAGTAAGATTCACTCAATCAGGACTAGTGTCTGCTATAGAGCAGTAACTCAGTGGTTTGTCGTGTACAGTATAAAGCAAGATTCACTCAATCAGGACTAGTGTCTGCTATAGAGCAGTTACTCAGTGGTTTGTTGTGTACAGTATAAAGCAAGATTCACTCAATCAGGACTAGTGTCTGCTATAGAGCAGTAACTCATCAGTGTTTTAAAATTTTTTTATGCACAGGAATGGTGTCTTACAATTAATTAAAAAATTATTATAATTATGAACAGAAATAGTTATTGTATCTATTAATTTTATGTTAGTTGGGAGGAGGCGTAGTCTGAGTGAGTGGGTGGAGTGTGTAGTACGCTATGGCGCCGCCATCAACAACAGCGTAGTGGAGATCAGAGTGTCTGTACTGTTCCCGTAGACTTGACAACATTTGACTGGAGGGAAAACTTTCCCGGGGACTGCAAAAAATTAAATTTAGCACTAAAATATAATTCATGGGCTATAGCAGAAATAGTAATATTCAAAAAATAGCCCTTTGTTGCAGGTATATTGATTTCATGTTTTTGAAACAGTGAAATGAATTCCGCCTCTCTATACCAGTATTTGGAGGGTCTGTTTCAATGGTAACTATCTCCATCAACACGAGAAGATCTGGTGATGTGAGTTGTCAAACAATACCCACTTACTTCAAACAAACCATTCATTAATTGTTTCTAGTTTAACCATTAACAATAGACCAAAAATAGGCACAATTTTTTATCACTACAGATAGAGTCGAAAATAAGATTGCCTGTATACTATAATGTATTCACAATTGAAGCTGGTTACAAAAAATTATGATACATTATTGATACATTTTTGTGTGAACAGAAAATATTTGTGTGGTAATGTCAATTTTTATTTTTACTGAGTTCCAGTTGTAATGTAACACTGAACAGTTCCTTTTTGTACCAACATTTAATTTAATATTGTGGTTCGACCATAGTTTTGGTGATTTCGAGTAACCGTGACGACATGCGTGAATAAACAACACGTAGGCAGCGGATTCGCATTCATGACACATCAATATTGAATTATGTCAATAGAATTTAGTGGTATCGTATTTACTGATTTTTGAACAACCAGAGCCCCTTTGATCAAGAGCGGTAATGATTGGAATGGTCACCACACTAAGTGGTGCGTGGTGATTACGTGTGGGCGGTGAGTGGGGGTTGCGTACCTTGTTGAGACGATGACTATTGAGATAGGATCACCCGGTGAGGTCTTCTTGAATGATTTGTGCAGTCGGTGGACCTCGAGGACATGGCGGCAATGAAGCCCGGGGATACTGATAAGGAAGAGAGAGAGAGAGAGAGAGAGAGAGAGAGAGAGAGGAGAGGGAGGGAGGGAGGGGAGGGAGGGAGGGAGGGAGGAGGAGGGAGGGAGAGAGAGAGGGAGAGAGGGAGGGAGGGAGAGAGGGAGGGGGGGAGGGAGAGAGAGAGAGAGAGGAAAGAAGGAAGAGAAAAGAGAAGGCAAAGATGTAGAGCAGTAGAGAAATGAGAAAAAAATAATACTTTAGGAAAGATACAAAATGGAAAGATGTAAAATGCTGTGATACATTTTATACAGTTTTATCGCATTTTGTGCAAAGGCTCCAGCTTTTAACGGCAGCGGACCTGAAGTAGTGTTTTTCTACGACCAGAAACACGCCAAAAATGGATGCAATATGCAGCAGTGAAGTGTGACTGTTGTCTGAAAACATATTGACACATGTCAACCCATAGAGCACCTTACCAAGTACAACAGTTACTAGCCACAATTAGCTGACCAGTGCATTGTCAGAAGCCCTTCCTTGAGACACTGGTCAGAGTCCCTCCCCTTACCCACTCGCTGTATCAACAACCTCTTTGACCCACTTACCTAGCTATGGTTTACAGACAGACACACAAAGCACCTTCCTTTGTGGGGACTGGTGACCTGGTGATGTAGAAATCCCAGAGTGTCCCACTAGCTTTACTTCCCTCTCTCTACTTGTTTGAGTGGGTTAGTTGGATAAGCTTACTTCTACGGCTTCCGTGGGTGGTATAATTCATTTATATCACATTTCCTTAAGATTGTCTCAAACATTATCTATTCTTAGAAAATTTAACTATGCCTCGCTGACGTCCCTTCTACCAATCCCACATCCTGTTGAGTCCTACAAACCCACGTGACGCGATTCAAACGGAACTTAGCTGCGCTCACTGATATTCGTATTTTCGGTTTTTTGTATTTTTTGCACCAATCAAAAACTGCCATAGAGAAATAACAAACATGAACACTCCCTCCAGGGTTTTCTATTCGTCAGGTATCGTTTTACGGATGATAATATTTGGTATTATCTCTGTGCTTGATGAGGTGTAAAATTCTATCCTTAGATGTAAATTCAAAAATAGGTTTATAAACATAGACGCCGATGTTCTGGCACACCTGATGGGCTTTTGAAATACAGTATAGCCGGCTCGCTTTAGGGAAGAGTAGACCTGGAGTAAATAAACAAAACCAGGAAAGGTAATGTGAGTTAATAGGGAGTGTACACACTATGTAATTTACATGTCAGACCAGACCCCATATACTGCATGCAAGTTAGATCAAAGAATAGGACATTTTTACTACTATTCAATAAGGAATGACTAGGCACACACGACCAGGCTGTGGTACTACCTACTGGGATCAAGCACACCTCCAGGCTGTGCTGCTACCATAAGCTACTGGGATCAAGCACACACGACCAGGCTGTGCTGCTACCATAAGCTACTGGGATCAAGCACACACAACCAGGCTGTGCTGCTACCATAAGCTACTGGGATCAAGCACACACGACCAGGCTGTCCTGCTACCATAAGCTACTGGGATCAAGCACACACGACCAGGCTGTGCTGCTACCATAAGCTAAGCACACACGACCAGGCTGTGCGAGAGTGAAAGGAGGGACAAGTTTGTACCTGGTACTCTTGAAGTTCCATACACTTTGGTATTTGATGGTACATCTGCATAAACAGTACAATGTATGTAGAAGAGACAGTGGAAACCATAAGTAACCCACTCTATTATGACTGGAACTTTTTCACAAACAAGGCACCACAAAGCAAAATAATCAAGATGACATTAATCGGTAGACTTCGATTATGCATTTCTAGGGTTGAGGTGTGCTTTGTGAGTATCTCGGTAGTGAGTGGATTACTCTAGTAAATGCCATATACAGCCACTTAGCATTGTAATACAATTACTCGGTAAAGTATTAGAGTATTTCAATTACACAAAAATGTACAACAGAACCGAAAGGCAGTTGTATGAAGAGAGAGAGAGGGAGTAGAGAGAGATAGAGGGAGGGAGGGAGAGAGAGAGGGAGAGATAGAGGGAGAGAGAGAGAGAGAGAGAGAGAGAGAGAGAGAGAGAGAGAGAGGGAGAGAGAGAGGGTGGGTGGGTAGGTGGGTGGGTGGGTGGGAGAGAGGGAGGGAGGTAGAGAGGGTGGGAGGGAGGGAGGGAGGGTGGGAGGGAGGGAGGGAGGGAGGGAGGGAGAGGGAGAGAGAGAGAGAGCAGCGTGAAATTTTAAATCAACACTCGGAAGCTAGTATATAAAAAGAGTGTAGAGTGTGATTTTGTATATGTTTTGAGAGTGGTTGACACAACCTGTTGTAAACTGACTGGTAGACCATTTCTGGTGACTTCCAAACAGCCCTGCAGGAGGTAAAGATAACATAAAACACAATAAGTTATAAAAAGTTGAGTCTAGGCAGGTGTCAGATTTTGGCAGCTAAATCTATTTGTGTGGTCCCAAGATGATAACATAGCCTGCCCCCTTTTACAGTAGCTTACACACTCCATTAGAAAGATGGCTTCTTCTAGACCCAGCACCAGCTGACAGGCCTCTGTGTGACCATGGTTTTTCCAGTGAGTGCCCTGGAAACGTAAACAAACAAAAAATCACCAAATATGACACTGCTGTCTCCCACCTAATTCAGAACAATCACCATTGAGAGAAAGCCTATGATGTCAATACTACCCACCTCTCCAGTGCAAAATGAGTGGTCCCTAATCAACTCGCATGTAAACATACATAAGCACAGCTGCACCGAAACTCACGCACAACACACACGTGCACCAGCTTGCACAATGGCTACAGTTAACAAACTTAAACCCACAGGGAAAAACTTTCAATGCAGCTCAATACAGCTGCAACCAATACCACTAGGAGCTAAGTAAACACTGCTGGGCTGAATAGCCCATTTTCAAACACAGCTCACCAATTTTCAATATCAATCGTGTGTACTGGTCTGCTATTGTTTTCATAAACTAATATTTGCCGGTCAAATCAAAACAGCATCGGGATTGGAAACGAAAACAAAACCGAAATCCATCAGGTAATTTGGAGCAAATGTTAGTCTTTGGGTATACCTTTCGCCCACAACAAGCAAATAGAGAGAAACAGCCTTCAACTTAGGTAGCCCAGTGACAATTAAACTTTTTGGAAAACACAATATTCCCCTCTGATACAAAGATCGGTCTTTAAAGTCAGTTTTACAACTGCAACCCATTGTCAATCCATAATCATGCTTTAAGACTAATTTTGGGTATTCATGATAAATGCAATGAATTGGGAATGTGAATATCATTATGATAATCATTATTTATTCACAAAAATTCAAAAGTTAAAGAATTAATAAAAGTCACTTAGCATCAGCCTATGAAATGCGGTGAAGTTACTAAAAAATGTATTATTAATTTGCGGTTTGCACTTAATGAAATTCAACTCAATCTTCGCCAATATCATTTTAATATTGTTTACGCTGCGATAAAATCAATTCTACAATTTGGTGTAGATCAAAGAAACTGGCGATATACATTAATAAAAGAAGACTGCAGGATACAGCAAATATTGGGTGGTTATAACCCTATCTGTGACAGATAGATTCGCCATAGTGAAATCTATCCACAAACACACATAGACCCCTACAGCTCTAGCGCATACCGTACATTCCAGTTGAAAACATCGCCAATCGCTAATACACACACTCGTTACCTTATTTGGTAACTATGACGTAAGACTGGGGAATTTCGAAAATTTGCATCTCAAATGAGAAGGATCAAATGTGCATGTTGATCGTGTGGATTACTATGAACACACTTGCTGTGTAAACACATCGTAAACAGGGATATTGCTCTATGATAAAAATAATATCAATGATGGGCTGAAATCAAAGGCGCCAGCTGTAATTTCGTAAATGTACACAATATTGAAGTTACACGGGTCTTAGAATGATTAAAATAGTTTGAGAGAGAGGAGGGAGGGAGGGAAAGAGAGAGGGAGGGAGAAGTAGGGAAGGAGGGAGGGAGGGAGGGAGGGAGGGAGGAAGAGAGGGAGGGAGGTAGGATCGAGGGAGGGATCGAGGGAGAGAGAGTGTGTGTGTGAGAGAGAGAGGTAGGGAGGGAAGGAGGGAGGGAGGGAGGGAGGGAGGGAGGGAGAGAGTGTGTGAGAGCTAGAGAGAGCATGTGCTGAGAGAAGGTTAAAGGGTTAAAACTAGGCTATAACGGATCCAGTCATTAGAAGCTTTGCAAACACTAGGTCACACCTCTAACACACAGACGAAGTATTGGGTAACAGCCAGTCTATAGTCACCGCTCACAATACATAGCTTCTAACAACGTGATGCAATAATAAAAATGAATTCAATTTGTCCAGACGACACAAATGATCAAAACACATACACACACTCTAATTAACAGTCGATAACAACAGAGGTTAGGTAATATCGTAATCCTGTGTTTGCAATTATGATAATAGGTAATTTTAAAACACTTACAACGAACAATTAGTCGAAAATTCGCTCAAAATAAACACTTTCACAATAGTAAAATCAATATGAAACGGTGACACACCTTTGAGTCTGTGACTATCACTTGATGCCGCTCATCATTGTACATGCCCACCGACACAGATTTTCTAAGAAACAAAAGATGTCAAAAGGAAACAATGGTAGTCTAACCTCATAATTTTTTACTATGTCACAAAATTTGACATAATATTCAAAATTTTGATAACCCTTGAAATCATGTCGCCTCTCATATCAGGACACTTCGATTAGAGAGGTGCTTTAGCGATTCGTACAAAACGTGTTGAAATATCATTTCCGAGGGTTTTTAAAGACAAAAGCTTTTTGTGAGCAAAGTAGGTTTGAGCAGCCGGGAGAACAACGTGGGATTTTCCAAGTTGTTTATCGTAGGCAGGCAGTGGTGTGCTTTGTCTAGCATAGATAGATTGCTATAGGTTAGACATGCATAGCAACAGTAGTCATACATAGCAACAAGCACATGACCTCACTATAGACATCAGGTGGTCTACAATATTCACCATTGCCCACACATAATATTTTGTAGATTCATTCTTCTGATGAACTAGCTGCTTAAAAATCAGTTTACACTCGGGTGTAATTAATCGTTACTCGAGAACAGCAAATAATGCAGAAGATTGTGACGTTGAAACGAAAGTGTAAATGTTTGGGTTTTGGGTTACAACAAGAAAGACTATGGTGATTTTGAGGAAATAACAGAGTCAGGGTTACTTTACTTTACACGGACAACTCGGTAGATATTGTATTGCTTTGTTTGCAAGATCGGATTGACCAATAGCGCGACAATTATGATAGACATGCAACTAACAAACCAGCCTTCACAACTGATTACTAACAGCTGGGATGAGCAACAGAGGCCCTAGAGGCTAGCTACTAGGATAGAAAAAGAATTTCTAACAATAGACCAAGGATTGTTTGTGGTCAAAACAGAGCCAATTGGCTTGTTTTGTGGGACAAGTACTAAGCTTTGAAGAAGTGAATAAACACTATAGGGACAGCCTTAGGTGTTTTAGAGCAATACAAGCTATAAACATAGGACTGGTAATGTTACTGGGTGTCTTGGCACCACCCCACTGTATATTATGATGTACTTTAGTGATGTTCTTGGATGGTCGAGGATTGCTGTGTACTCTTGTAAATAGTTTTCGAGGCGTTCGGTCTCTTCAGCGGATCCAGTGATCTCGAACTGCTTAGGACCGCAGCTCTTTGGCAGCGCAGCAGATGATGGCACCTTATGATCAGTTCTGAGAAGGGAAGGTGTGCGTTATGATGACGTCATTGTGAGTGCTTTGTGTTCACCTCAGTTGAGTAGCTAAAGAAACAATTGCGTCTTTTAGTAAATACTCTGACACAGCAGTAGTATCCATTCAATCTGTGTGTGTGTGTGTGTGTTTGTGTGTGTGTGAGGTGTAAGTAAGTATCATGGGAGTATTGTCACGCGCGTAAAGTACCCGTGGCAGTGGAACACACAGAGCACCGCAAGGACAAACAAACGCCTCGTGAATTTGCCAAGCCCCCAGCTGTGCGCCCGCGGTAAATGAACAAGCTCGCCCACGTAATCGCAACAGATCAAAGAGACCGCCGATGAATACTATTATTCTCGCATTCAGCGGCTGTTTACATGATTCATTTTGTGTGGTCTGCATGCCAATGTGGTGTATGGCCACACATGATAACACGATAGGAATGTTATGTAATTGTATACTCGAGCTCTACACGACATTGGACACCAGCACGAAAATAAACAAACGCCACCTGGACAAAGCGTACTTAAGGGAGGCAGTGACTGCTGGACTCATCAGTTCAGACTGCGAAGTCAAAATTAGGAAAGCTTTGCAGTACTACCACAGCTAAACTATTGAAGATGGAATACTCCTGCAGGCCGTATGCACCATTGCTGTTGCCTCGTATCCCGCTCTGCTCTCCAACACCGCTCGACATGGCTAGCTGCAGACCGCTCTTACACACCATCGATAACTCCAGCTCCATGGCGCTGTCTCTACTAGCTCGAGTAGTCTGCGATGACCAGCGGCTACTGGAGGTGCATCAACGTCCCCCGTATTCTTACATAACGCTCATCTCAATGGCGATCAAGAGCTCACAGCGTAGGAAGCTGACACTGAACGACATCTATTGCTACATCATGGAGAACTTTCCATTCTACCGCGAGAACAGGCGAGGATGGCAAAATTCCATCCGTCACAACTTGTCTCTGAATGAGTGTTTTGTCAAAGTACCACGCGACAAAGACGACCCTCCAGGCAAGGGCAACTACTGGACTCTGGCTCCAGAGTTCATGAACGCCAGTCCCGAGGCATGCGTGAAGCTGAACAGAAGAAAGCGAAATCGCGGCAAGGGACAACAAAGATCGCTACGGCAGCAAGACTCTGTAGCAGAAAGGACCACAGTGCTGCTGTCGACAGGTAGCTCGGGCGAAGAAGATTCCATGGACAGCATGTCTAGCCAGCTAACCGCTGTGCAAACTCTACGAGCCGGGCTTCTCACACCGCCATCCAGCCCGAACGATGCAGTCTTTGAGGACGCCGAATCACCTCGGGCAATCATCAGCCCGCCACCAACCCTCCAGTTGCAGGCATTCGTTACTGCATCAGCAGTAGGAGCCAACCAATCACCTCGCAAAGAACTCAGCGCGAGATGCAAGAGATTTTCAATCGACAGTTTGCTCTCCTAAAGACTATCTCACTCAACTGAACCGCTTTGTGTGTGTGTTTGTTTGGCGGCCGGCGAGCCAGTAAAAACCAACATTTTATATATTATAAAAGTATCATTTTATTGCTATTTGCTAGGCTGTGCCTATGTTTATTCTCTATTGATTATTACTATGTAATAATACCTCATGAAAATACATTTCCACATTACTAAAAATGCTAATCAACAAACGAATGAAAAGTGCGAATCGTAACGATTTTAACAAGAGCATATTTTACTACAAGAAACAAACGAGCAACACACATCGCTTGCCTGTGAGTTCACGTGTAGAGATAGAGAGTTGAAAGCTATCGCTTAGTGTGATGACACGAGGGCGGCTCTTTTGATCTTTCCAAACAAGGTTCGAAGGAACGGATGTGATGGGCATTAAATGGAATAACTCAATTTCCACCACGAGAGGGAGATCGCTTTGCTTCTGTTCACACGTTTCTGGCTGTCGTTGGCTCGGGTTTCAAGATGTCTCTCTCTGGAGCACAGGACGGCGGAGAACACGACGGCTCTGACCTAATTCGTATGGGCGGCCCGCTCACAATGGAGGCAGTCTTGCGCCAGCTTCATCAAAACTTCATGGAGGGTCGTTGCTACGTGAGTTATATACTTGTACGACCGTTAAACTGACCCATTAGTTACGTATTCCATTTAGCTACAGTCTCAGGCCTCTGACTTAGAATGACATGTACAAATTCGTTATTATCTACCATCATTTCAAACTATAGTTCTTTGTACAAGTGACTGGGTTCTGTTTAGTCTGATCTAATTCCATGTATTAGAAAGCCAGATTTGTGAGTAAGATTCACTCAGTCTGAGTCTGCTATAGAGCAGTAACTCAGTGGTTTGTTGTGTACAGTATAAAGCAAGCTTCACTCAATCAGGACTAGTTAGTCCAGCCTAGAACAGATGGTCTTATCTCAATAAATCTACTGTTGTACCACAATGAAGAGATTATGATAATTAGGTACATTTACACTATACAAATTTCCCACATAATCCATGTAATGTCAAGTTAGGTTAGCTTATAAGATATGGAACATAAAAGGATTACAAGGATTGTATAAAAGGATTGTATGTACACGATAGTGTTGTATTGGTATACTAATACTAAAACTAAAACACCTTATACTAGAGGGTATTTTGTTTTAGTACACTAAACTAATACTAATACTAGAAGATCACTCATGGCTGTACTAAACTAAAACTAGAACTATAAGTAAATTCTCACTGCAAACTAAACCATAACTAAAGGCTTTTTCATTTACTTTTAGTGTCTAGCTTCCTCAGCCCCAGCCAGTAGAGCGTGTTTTTTCGACAGCAGGAGAAGCTACAGCTGAAAGCTAAATCGACTAACAGATTTAACCTTAGAGCGTGAAGTATTTCTTAGGCAAAATAAAAAGTACTTGTGACTGTACAATCATATGTACTTGTATAGAATGCCCAATTTTATATTAAAACTATAATTCAATTTGGTGTACTAAAACTAAACCAAATTAAATGTGTTATAGTATACTATACTAATACTATAACTAAAACATATGAAAGTGATTACTATAACTAAAACTAAAACTAGAATAAATTTATCCTGAGAAAAATACTAATACTAATACTAAAATGGAATCTGGCTACTAAAACAACACTAGTACACGAGATAGTATTTACGTATAGTGGTAGTTAGATTTGTGACTAGCTCGGTACAGTAGTGTTCGGTTACTTGATGATAGTATAGAGAAGATATCGTTTTATGATTATAGTACTACACGTGTGTAATGAACTAGCGATGATAATACTATATTACTTCTTTGATGTTTCTGTATATGTACAAGTTTTCTCTACATATTATATTATCTGCAGAAATAGACGAGACATGCTAATTATAATGATCATGATATGCTTGTATTTATTCACCATTAGCTCAATTCATGAATATTGATTTGTTGTATGCATGCATGCTTTTAAGTCTATTGCTGCACTTGCTGTACGACTTCTTCGTTGCATATTTTTGTCGTGCTTCAAAGTTCGGCTATTGAGCAGTTAGGTGTGCAAGACTTTGTGTCTCCAGCGTAATTTTCATTGGTGGTAATAATGATGGTTCTGATTTCACTCATGCTTGCTGTCTTATGTCTGAACTTTGTTCTCTAGACTTGGATTGGTCCGATGCTGTTGTGTGTAAATCCGTACGAGAACCCCAGCACCGTGATGAGCAACACGTTGAAGACACTCACCGACAGGGTGCTGGAGGAGCTCCAGGGTAGCAGACGAACAAGAACACTGGTGTTCAGGTATGATGCTTTGGAGAGCCTCTAGCCTGGGGGAAACTCACTCACTCACTCACTCACTCACTCACTCACTCACTCACTCACTCACTCACTCACTCACTCACACTCACTCACACACACACACACACACACACACACACACACTCACTCACACACACTCACTCACTCACTCATTCACACACATACTCTCCCTCTCTCTCTCTCTCTCTCTCTCTCTCTCTCTCTCTCTCTCTCTCTCTCTCTCTCTCTCTCTCTCAGAGGGTGCAGTGGTAGTGGTAAATCGTTCACAGTGGATCGGTTGATAATCAAAATGTTCTCCAGCTCAGCTAAATCTGAATGGTTGCAAGACCTACGTAAGGTGAGACAAGCACTATCAAAATCTCACACAATGGCAGTGAAATCGTCTCAATCTCTTGTGTTAGTTTCCGTCACATCAAACTAGAAAGCTTGAAGACTAGGTTTAAATTTTCACCCTCTTAGAATTGTTTGAAATTGTGATCTGTGAACAGCTTCATTGGGATGGTTGTTGTCTTTGAGTCGGGTTTAGCAGACTACAGTTCAACAAAGTGTCGAACGGTTTGCTGAAGATCTTTTTCTCTTCTTTTGTTTGTAGTTCTGGCAAGTGTCCTCCGTGGTTCTAAAGGCTCTCGCCACAGCTGGTACACCAAGTAACAAGGACTCGAGTAGAATGGTAACCACATGCATATTAAACTACCTACATGTACCAAACTAGTAATGTGACCTGCTTGTGAAAAAAAATGAATTTATTGTGTTGCAATACGCATGTGTACATTTTGTACCAGGTTCACTATCTCACTCACTCATTTACTCACCCTCTCGCTCGCTCGCACTCACCCACTCGCTCACCTATCCACTCATTCACTCACTCACTCATTCACTCTCTCATCCACTTAATCACCCATCCACTCACTCTTCCTCAGGGACGTGGTATAGATTTTTATTTTTCTGGTATGCAAATCATGCGAATCAAGGTCAACTGTTATTTCCTAGACCAGGTCAGTGCCTGCAATCTAACACGGCTGTTTATTGCTGTTCTGTTCATAATTTTTTGTTGTACTGTTCATAATTTTTGTTGATATTTGAATTAAATTTTTACCAGTAGCTAGTTTAGTGGGAATTTGTTTATTTGCCCAAGTTGATTTGGGATGTTTGACAAGCTTTGTACAGGTGTAAATCGATGTTTATGTGCAGTTGCTATGGTAACGATATGGTTGCTATGGTAACCATGGATTGCTATGGTAACCCAGTAATCAAGCTAATACACACATCATCACTACCTCATAATTTGTTAATAGCAGGTTAAGTGTACAGTGCTTTGTTGGAAGCCATAATGGTTTTCAGACATTCCTATCTCTGTTTTGTGTGTTTTTCTAAAAGAGAAATTCCAGCCAGTAACCCTTGGTATGTATGCATCATGTCAACAGAGTGCTAGCCTCCTGTGAAAACTATCTGTGGTCAATGAATACCTGCATGTACCAAACTCTTTAGGTTACCAGTTTGTAGGTTACCAATGAAAACTTAATGTGAAATCTTTGTGATATCTTCTTTACCATGATTTTGTTTCTTTTCTCAGTCTCGTCTTGTGTGTCCTAACCCAAGTGAACAGAGTTATCACATATTCTATCAGATACTAGCCGGCCTGTCACCTGAAGAACGAAGTGAGTAGCACACACACTCACACACACATGTACAAAATTAAGTATAGCTGCCCCCCGAGGCACCGTTGTACTAAGCAGTGTCTAGCTGCCTCACAGAGGGTCACTGGTAGAGCCAGGACACCTGTGCACTAAGCAGTGTCTATCTGCCTCACAGAGGGTCACTGGTAGAGCCAGGACACCTGTGCACTAAGCAGTGTCTAGCTGCCTCACAGAGGGTCACTGGTAGAGCGAGGACACCTGTGCACTAAGCAGTGTCTAGCTGCCTCACAGAGGGTCACTGGTAGAGCCAGGACACCTGTACACTAAGCAGTGTCTAGCTACCTCACAGAGGGTCACTGGTAGAGCCAGGACACCTGTGCACTAAGCAGTGTCTAGCTGCCTCACAGAGGGTCACTGGTAGAGCCAGGACACCTGTACACTAAGCAGTGTCTAGCTACCTCACAGAGGGTCACTGGTAGAGCCAGGACACCTGTGCACTAAGCAGTGTCTAGCTGCCTCACAAAGGGTCCCGTGTACCTGGCTGTGCATCAGACAGTTAGATTGTTGTGCATTACAATTCCTGATCAACCTCTCATATGAGCCTCTAGTGGTCAGTGAGAAACATCAGTGCTCCCTAGCTCACGTCACGACTAGTGCTCAGAGCTAACAATCAACCACACTCGTGTTGTTGTGTACCTCCTCCATTCCACCACATACCAAGCGATGAACGTGTGCTGAGTTGTTTTCAGTTATTTCTGATATTCACCATCAATCATTGGTGTTGTTTGATCTCTGGTTACTTAAGGTGATTACATCTGATTAACATGTGGTATCATTGCATGGCTGCCAAATCCCTTTCCTTTAGCTGTAGCTCCAACCACATGCATTCCTGGGATCCACATTCACACACACACACACACACACACACACACACACACACACACACACACACACACGCACACACACACACACACACACGCACACACACACACACACACAGCACTACCTGTAGGGCTTGCTGCTGTTTTTTCCCTTTATACATAGGTCAGTATAATAGTGGAGCTCCTCTGAAGTTCAGACACCCTATTATAAAGTGCCATTGCTTAGCTCAGGCATAATTATTTCAGCCCTATCATGTAGTCCTCATTCTGGATGAATTGTTATGTTTGTTCCAGTGGTGTCTCAACTGTATCGTTATGCTCATTTCGCGGTTTGATAGAACTTTTGCTTTTTTATTCGGAGCACACTAAAGGCTGGTTTGTGTCATGATGCAGTCGATGATGTTTTGCTTCGTTTCAACAACATTGGTACACAGATGGGCTTGCAGGACATACGACAGAATAATCGATTTCCGGTTGCAATTCGGATTTAACTAATAACAGTAAAATTTGTGATACTGTGAAACCTCAATCACTTGCTCACTAACTCACTCACTCACTCACTCACTCATACACTCACTCACTCACTCACTCACTCACTCACTCACTCACTCACTCACTCACTCATACACTCACTCATACACTCACTCACTCGCTCGCTCACTCCCTCACTCACTCGCTCACTCGCTCACTCACTCCCTCACTTGCTCACTCACTCACTCACTCTGATCTCGTGTTGTTTAATTACTCATTCTTACTCAATCACTCCTCACAATGCATGCACTCATGGTGTATCTATCTCAAATGCCTGTGTGAGTGTTGTCTTGGGTACAATGATTGTGTTTACACACAACTATCTGCTTTAAATCACTGGGAACCTTTGTACTCAATCTTACATAATGTAATTGGATTACATATGTAGCTTGTCACTCCACTGTTTAATCTTCAAAGACAAAGCGTAATGAACGAAGCTCAGTGAACAATAACATATTATACA
The DNA here is from genome assembly GCA_964017065.1 of Haliclona indistincta. Lineage (NCBI taxonomy): Eukaryota > Metazoa > Porifera > Demospongiae > Haplosclerida > Chalinidae > Haliclona > Haliclona indistincta. The sequence goes on along the minus strand of OZ024787.1, from coordinate 12,390,895 downwards.
ACACTATGTTGTCTCATGTATTGGCTGATTAATATTGCATGCAACTTGAATTAGTATTTATAAATTCTAGCTTTGTCTGGTAGCTTCTTTGAATATGGTCGAGCGCTGTGCATTAATTAGTGTCTAGCTGCCTCACAGAGGGTCACTGGTAGAGCCAGGACACCTGTGCACTAAGCAGTGTCTAGCTGCCTCACAGAGGGTCACTGGTAGAGCCAGGACACCTGTGCACTAAGCAGTGTTTAGCTGCCTCACAGAGGGTCACTGGTAGAGCCAGGACACCTGTGCACTAAGCAGTGTCTAGCTGCCTCACAGAGGGTCACAGGTAGAGCCAGGACACCTGTGCACTAAGCAGTGTTTAGCTGCCTCACAGAGGGTCACAGGTAGAGCCAGGACACCTGTGCACTAAGCAGTGTTTAGCTGCCTCACAGAGGGTCACAGGTAGAGCCAGGACACCTGTGCACTAAGCAGTGTCTAGCTGCCTCACAGAGGGTCACTGGTAGAGCCAGGACACCTGTGCACTAAGCAGTGTTTAGCTGCCTCACAGAGGGTCACAGGCAGAGCCAGGACACCTGTGCACTAAGCAGTGTCTTAAATCCAACTTCTTGAGCCCAGGCTAGTAGGAGCTCACAGGAGTACTGACTGTGCAGGTGTGGGCTGTCTCTAGTGATTAGTCAGTGCATTCTCTACTGTGAGAGTAGTTTCCCAGTCATTACTTGGCTTCAGTGCATTCCAATGGCATGTGGTCTGTCTTGATATGGGTTGCCCACTGCATTCCTGTGGTTTAACCTCTTATCCACTGAATTGTTGATACACTATGTCATTACTCCTGATAATGATTCATTAAATGCTCAATTAATTGATCATTGGTGACGTTAATTCTGACTTATTATTAATTCTGGTGTATTTACATAACCTGTCTATTTTAGCATTTTTCTAACACATGACATCATGTATCTCATCTATATTTAGCTAAACTTACCAAGTTCTGAGATTTTATCTCATTATATAACCATTAGCATTCACTTATTGCTGCTATATTAGTAACACTTGTTTGTCTCTAGGTCGTTTTCATTTTCCTCACACCAGCACACGCTCTCTAAACTACCTTTCACAAGCTTGTGATCCACCAGACAGCCCCCAGCTACTACAGAGCCACTTTGAAGCCTGGAAGGTAAGAGAAAGAGAAGGAGAGAAGAAGAGAGAGAGGGAGAGAGAGAGAGAGAGAGAGGGGGAGAGAGAGATTTTGTGTGGACTTGCGTTCAAAAGTTCAAACATGCTTTGCTTATAATTAAATGCATTTAAGATCAGTTGCAAGGACTCAGCTGCTGTAGAGAGAAGGTCTTGTTGTAGAGCTAGCTAGGTGAGGTAAATTTGTAGGAGGTAACTTTCTAAGTGCTTGTACCACAATCCCTAGAGGGTTCCAGCCCAGGCTCCCTTATAGCTTGAAGCCCTCCAAAGCAAAGAAGTGCATGTACTGGGTTATTCCAGGGACCTTACCCTGGGTCTGTGAGGAGTAGCACCTGCCTAGCTACTAGCTTGGTCAGACTACCTGTCTCTCTGACTAGCTGTGATCTTATTAAATTGTTATGGAGTAGGTGGTGACTACAGCCACTTTCTGTTGTATTGTATACATAGCTCCACACACATGGACTGATCTGGCTGCCTGAGTAGAAAGAGTCCCAAAACTGCTGTTGATACAATAAGCATGTTTCAGCATCTGCCTTGTGTGGGTAATTGGTAATTGTCTCTCAACTGGGAATTAGTAACAGCGCTTGGTTTCTGCTGTGGGTGGTCTAGGCAGATAATGGTTGGTGTAAATGAGTTGTGTGTGTGTGTGTGCACACGCCTGTGGTGTGTGTGTGTGCTTTGTGTGGGGGTGGGTGCGTGTGTGTTTGCGCGCACGCATGTGTGTGTGTGCATTTAAAACCTAGCCTGTTGCAGAGCCATTACCAGCTTTGTCATACATGTACCTACTTAATTTTAAAATGCTAAAGTGTAGAGCATCACCTTCATGCACTAATGTGTTCAGTCTCTGTAGTCACTGTTGTCTTTATTCACACGATGGAGGATGATCAGAGACTGAACACATTAGTGCATAAAATTGATAAAGTGACTGCACTAGCATGATGTAAGGATAGCCTGATGCTCCTTGATAAGCATCATTGATTTCTTCAAACCAACAAATCCAGGCACTGTGTTTTGAAGAAATTATGTTAAAAATGACAGGGAGTGATGATATATCATTAGGTAATGAACTACTGTGTATATACACTGTGTGGGAATTGGCTGAGAATTTGATAGAAAGGGAGAGAGGGAGTTCCATTCCAATGACTCATATTTCTTGTAACTCTGTAACTAACAAAGGCAGGCTCCAGCTGCCCAGGAAGGACTTGGTCATAGGATAATCTGCTCACAAACAGATAAGGCAGCCTGTTCTCCAGGAAAGATATTTTCTGAAGGGCTTCGACCAATACCCTGTGCTCAATACTTCTTGTATCCCACGAGCAGACAATGCTTTACTGATTTATAGCACGACGGCCGCCATGTTGCTGGATCTTCAGCCCAGGTGACTTTTTCTTGAGGCCCGTGAATAGATCAGTCTCTAGTGCTATAACTTCCCTGCACGTTCTGTATTTCTCACCTTACGCAATATGGAAATTATTGAATGGGCGTCCGACACCTTTGATAAATGCTGAAGGCTGTAGTGAAGATGGAATAATCACACAATAAGATGGTACCGCGCTTTTGAAAGCTTTTGTCTCTTCTCTCAATAATAGTGCAACTTGTTGAAATTTCATTTTTTTACCGTTTTATGTGTAAGTGTTGAGTCAGTGTTTGTGTTTAAACAGCATAATTGTTGTCTCTGAGACGTGTTAATGCGCTGATCTTACCCATTCCTTGCTCTATTACCTGCCCGACCTCATGCTGGGTGACTCTACTTCAAAGCTGAATTAGTTGCTTCTAAAGAGAGTGAAATCTGTTGTTGGCGGTGAAGAATTCGTACACCTAATCTGCATATTCAATTAGAAATGATTGATTTGGTGAATTCAATTGGAACAGAATTCCACCAATGTTGCTATTTGCATAAAATTAGCTCTATCTATTTATCATAACGAGTAATTTAGAGTTTTGGTTGAGTTCAAAAATGCTTTGATTTTTCTTATCCAATCGAGTAATGCTCTGGTGTGAATTCTACAACTATAAACGCTCAATATTTTTTCGATAGTCTCTACACCTGAATGAAGTGAGTTCTGCAAGCAATCTTGAGTCTGAATGTGAGCACCAATGTTTAGTAATCTTGAGAACCCCGGTTCGAATCCAAGACAAGCTGATTTTTTTGATTTTTTTTTCTTAAATTTTACCTCCAAAGGGTCAAAATAAGAAATAGACCTATAATACAAATTTCCTCTAAGAGCTTGTTAATATGTTATAGTCTCTAAAAAAAACAAAATGTCTTTAAACTCCACAATACAACTTCTGTCAGTCTGCTCTTGTTGTTGCTAATTTTAGAAGTGCTATATATATGCACACTTGTGGTAGTTAGTCATTGCTGTGTTTTAGACACCACACCAATGTACCATATTACTGATTAAATGTTTTCTATTTGCTATTTTCTTCTGCTGTGGTGGGAAAACTGGCTTCAAGACCACATGTGAGTGAGAGCTGTTATCTTTGTCTCTCAGTCTGGTATGCAGTGTTGCATCACTCCCGGCCCAGGTGGGGCTCATTGACTGGTTTTTTCAAGTTACCAGTACCAGTCTGGACTTGCCTCCACTAGTACAATATCTAATACAGTAGTCTATGTATGGTCTAGCTAGAATATTGAATTTCACTGATAACTAATATTGTATTATGGGTCATTATAAACTTCTCTTGTAGTAATCACCTGTTGTACAATTGGTTGGACTCTTAGAAGAGAGAGTGAGAGTTGTACTAGGCATACTTATGGATGCACCAATTATTAGTACGATTTGTTATACTGCATGTATTTTGGGGTAATGCATTATTCCACTCACTCACTCACCCTCTCACTCACTCCCTCCCTCCCTCTCTCCCCCCTCTCTCTCTCTCTCTCCCTCCCTCCCTCCCTCCCTCCCTCCCTCCCTCCCTCCCTCCCTCCCTCCCTCCCTCCCTCTCTCCCTCCCTTCCTCCCTCCCTCCCTCCCTCCCCCCTCTCTCTCTCTCCCTCCCTTCCTTCCATCTCTCCCTCTCTCCCTCCCTCTCTCTCTCCCCCCTCTCTCTCTCTCTCTCTCTCTCTCTCTCTCTCTCTCTCTCTCTCTCTCTCTCTCTCTCTCTCTCTCTCTCTCCCTCCCTCCATCCCTCCAGTCCAGTCTAGCTCAGTTGGGTATTCCTCTCAGTGATGTCCTCAAGGTGCTTGTGGCTACTCTGTTACTAGGCAACATACTCTTCTACGAATCAAAAAATCAAGAACTATCTTGCCAGGGAGTGGAAGGTCAGACACACACACAAACTCACACACAATAATTATCAGAAGTTAGGAGCAATGCATTGCAACCTCTTGTTATCCGGGCTCATTTTCTATAGTGCTTTTGTGAATTTGTCTAGTTGCTATAGCGATATGTTTGATGCCTGCATGTGGTGAGTATGGCTGATAGTGAGGACACATGTGACTAGAGTGACACAAGTTGATGGATTGTTGAGTGGGTTAAGATTCTTTATAGTACTGGACACAAAGAGGTTCCCACAACCAGCTGTAAACGATTATCAAATTAGCCTCATGCATGGCTTGTTGGGGGGACAATGCCTTTGACCAGGCCACAGCTGTGGGTTGCTGAAACCATTTTTAATAATGCAGAGACTAGCTACGTAGTTCTGAGGCTTTCAGGCTTCTTGGAGCGCTTATGAGTATAGCGTAGAGTGTCACCTTCATGCACTAATGTGTTCAGTCTCTGATCATCCTCCATCGTGTGAATAAAGACAACAGTGACTACAGAGACTGAACACATTAGTGCATGAAGGTGACACTTCTTCGCTTTTCACTTGAGCATTGCAAAAAGGCTTGTACCGTGTTCAAGCTTTCTTCGGATTTACAACCTCATAATTTATTATACACGTACATACACACATGTAGTCACTAGCTACAGTGTGAGAATCTCTATCAAGTAAAAAAATAACCTAGAAAAGTTATTTTGGTGGTAATTCAGTGAGGCATCCAATCAGAACTGTAGCATTATATTTTGGCGGGAAATCAACAGTTGATAGAGTGTTTATGCACCCATACTTATCTGTGGTGGTAACTCCTGAAACCTTTAAACTTGCTTGATGGTTAACTGACTATGCATGAGGTGACATTCACCAATTGTGGTGCTATACATGTATTTTGGAGGGAAGACACAGCTGTATTATGGTTTGTTATGGCGCTTGTTATAGCGATGATAGTATCTATCACAATGCTGTGTTTATGAGTACATGTGCTTTTACAATGAATAAAAGCTTAGAGCTTTAGATAGCTATGACACAGTGCTCTTAGATTTTTTAGACTTATTAGTGCTCTTCATAAGAGTAGGATTGGAGCTGTGGAGCTTTCTCTATTCCAGTTGACTTGTTTTAAAACCTTGTACTAGAGCGAGTTGTTTTGAAATGTTTAGGGAGCTTTTATTCAAATTTTGAAGTAGCTGTTGACAAAGGCAGCTCAAAGGAGAGGCTGGGCTAGTGTTCATGTCCCTGTGTTGAAGGGGTAGTACTGCTTGTGAGTGAGACAATGTCTACAGCATCCTTGTAAGAGCTGAGTAAAGCAGGCTGGACTAGTGTTTGTGTAGGGTTGACCCACTACAGCTTCTTGTCAGGGAGGGACAAACTGCAGGGCAGGACTAGTGTTGTGGTGGACATGTTGTGGGCTGGGAGCATCAGTCAACAAGAACACCCACTGCATGTTGAATCTGCTGATTAGTACACTGAGCAATGTCTACCTGCTTGAACACTAGAGCCACTGTGCACTAGGCAGTGTTTAGCTGCCTCACAGAATTAGTCTCACGGTCCAGACATTCCGGGCTCCGGAACGTCTGGTCTGTGAGACTAACAGAGAATCACTGGTAGGACCAGGACACTTCCACACAAAGTGACTACTATAGCTTCCCATAATACTACTGTAGGTGAGTATCTCACTGGATTAGTACTGTCTGTGCCTCCCAATACAGTCTCTGTGCATCCCTCCCAATACAGTGAGTCTCGCCTGCATTTAGTGGTCAGCGAGACACAGTCATTGTAACTAATTACCATCTCTTAAAGAGCTCAGTGAATAAGTGTGTACATGTGCTGGCTGCCTATACACTACACCAGTAGCCCAATGCTTAGCTTTGATGTGTCCTGTGTGTGGTCTCTACTCAGCCGAGATGGTTAGTCTCTGGTCAGACTGAGCACACCTTCACAACCACACCAAGCAACATCACAGATACATACAAGGAGGTTATTGGTATACATCTTGATGTGGTAGTTTTGCTAGGCGTGGTGACAATATTACTGTTTACTTTGTAGAGAAGGGATGGATGAATGAATGGTCTGCTCACCCATTGTAATGAACACGGATATTTTATATAATTTTTAAATAATACTCTTCTTATTTTTCTTTAGAATTGAAGGATGTTGCTTACTTGCTGGGAGTACAGGCTGGAGCATTGCAGAGAGGGCTGACCGTCAGGACACACGTATCTAAACATGGCACCACATACTCAACCTGCTCTGCAGCAGCTGTAAGAGCACTCACTCACCCACTCACTCATCCACCTCTCTCTCTTTCCTCTCTCCATCTCTCCCTCTCTATCCATCTATCCATTGCTCTATCAATCCATCCATCCATCCCTCCATCCCTCCCTTCATCCATCTCCCTCCATCCATCCATCCATCTCTCTCTCTCTCCCTCCCTCTCTCCATCCATCTCCCTCCCTCCCTCTCTCCATCCATCACTCTCTCCCTCTCTCAGGCTAACAGTGCTCGTGATGCTCTAGCTAAAGCCCTCTATGTCCGTACCATGGTAGCCATTATTCGTCGCGTCAACACCCTCCTCAAGGGCGGCCCTGTTCATTCTGCCTCACCTACTAAACCTCATGGCGGCCAGCAACCTCTCTCTCCTTCATTCTCTCCCACCAAGAGTGAACCTACTCAAGCAGAGGTCAGTAGAGACTTTAATGTATGGTCAAAGATTGACTTTAGAATTTTCACTTTAATTATTTCTTGCAAGTGAAAAGTGTCAACCGTAGACCATGTTCACGGCAATGTGTTAAGACCTGTTCACATGGACCTGTTTTAGTGCATTGAATGCACATTCGATGCGCATCAGAGCGTTCACATGGCGACCGATCTTTAGCGAATTGAATCCAATGTGCATTGAACTCGATCCACTTTGTGATGTGGATTGAAGGTGGATTGTGTGGGTGAAACCGGAAATCGTGTAACAATTTTAAAGATGACCGCTTGCTCTACTGCGTGTGTCAGCCTGTAGAATGGAATGGCCGCCATTGTCACACAGCTCGTGTATACTAAAGAAAAATGCAAGACAGTAATCTTTCTCATTCTATTGGCTGTTGCATTGTTTCGTTTCTTTGCGAGTAAACGTTAACGATCCTAGAGGTATAGCCCCAGCAAGATAAAGAGCAGCTCTGTCTTGCTAATTTCAAGGTCAGTATGACTTGCATTGCGACCGTTTGGCATTGTTTACTCAATCACATGACTAGTCGAGCTTGCAATTCGCTTCTCTCTTCGTCCATGTGAACGCTCTCATTGCGCATTCAATTCCCATTGATGTGAATTCGCGCGTATGTGGATTGAATGTGCATTAAAATGCATCTCCATGTGAACAGGCCTTAATTAATAAACCTTCCAAATAAGGCATTAATCACACTTTACGCTTTTATCACTGTTGCAAGAAGTAATAAAACCACTGTATGTATGTGCATGTCATGACACTCCCAATTTTGATGTTTTATTTCAAAATTTTAATGCTCCTCCAAATTTTGTGCATTACTATTAACCCTTTCTCCACTAGAACATGGTGAGCTTATTGGATTTCTTTGGATTTGAGAACAGCTCAGTAAGTGACGTACCATTTGTGAGTTGTGTTTGGGGCAGGTGTTAGTTTCCGTTCCTCCTCTCAGAGTAATTCATTAGAACAACTCAGTATCAACTGGACAGCAGAGAGACTACAGTACACATACTCACAGATGATGTTTGGAGATACACTGAGAGCATGCCAGTGAGTGGAGGGAGGAGGGAGGGAGGGAGAGGGAGAGAGAGAGAGAGGGGGATGGGGAAGAAGCTACAGTATAAATTAACAATTTTCTCTTGTCTAGAGTTGAGGAGATTGATCCATTGTTTCATTGTGCTGTTCACGACTGCTCTCCATGTATCGAACTGATCGGAAATAACGTGAGCTGCTACACCAGCCCACCTATTTTTACAACTCCCTCCCTCTCTCCCTCCCTCTCTCACTCACTCACTCCCTCACTCACTCACTCACTCACTCACTCCCTCACTCACTCACTCACTCACTCCCTCATACCTACTCACCCTCTCCCTCTCTAGTATGGTGGATTGATAAAAGAGTTAAATACTGAGACCATTGCTCCCAGGTCAGTATCATAGATCACGTTAGCATTTATGCATTGAAACATGGGTGTGTCATTTCATTCATTCATTCAAATACATACATAATGGTTCTGTTTCATTACTGTAGAGTTTCGTCTGGTGATATCAGAGTACGGATGAAGGATAAATTTAGTTCATTTCATTGGTCAGTATTTTAGTGCTCGGTTTGATGTGATTATGGTCATCTTGTACACAGTTTTGCGCCACCTGTTGGCTCTGCTTCGACTTTCGCTATCAAGCACTTCCATGGAGAGGTGAGTGAGAGTTGTATTGAAGTAGTGCGTTGTGAGACACTAGCCATTAGGCACACATTGTCGCATATTTGCTGTAGCTCTCTATTATTGAAAAGACGTTCTTTATTAGGCGCATCTTGTGTATAAGCCGAGGGGCACGACACATGTGAACTCGTATACTCAGCATTTCCTGTATACTAACACCCACGTTTAATTATATCAGTGAAATCAGTCTAGAATCAGTGAAATCTCGAACGCTAAATCAGCCTGTGTCAGTCCCCGCATGTACATGTATATAAGTGCATATTTTCTTGCTGTGGATATATAAGTGCATGCACCGAAATTTTTAAACAGTGTGGTGGATCAACTGTCCGTCTTTTCTTCTCTTCATCTCTCCTTCCCTCTCTCTCTCCTTCCCTTCCTCTCTCATTCCTTCCTCTCTCTCTCTCTCCTTCCCTCCCTCCCTCCCTCTCTCCCCCTCTCCTTCCCTCCCTCTCTCTCTCCTTCCCTCCCCCCCTCTCCCTCTCTCAGGTGGTGTACGAGACCTACAACATACTGAATGCTAATGCTGACACAGTAGCAGACGATATAGTAGCAACATTTACGAACAAGGTCAGAACAGCTGCAAACATCTTTCTTAACTTGTGCTCACATGAGGCACATCGTCTTAATTCGTCTCTTTCATTTGTCGTTTTTGTTCACAGGAGTGCAAGTTTGGGTTCGTATGTCATTTGTTTGCAGCAGAAGCTAGTAGAGAACTCCATCGTGAGTGACACACACACACACACACACACACACACGAACACACTACTTGATACTGTAGCTTTACTCAAATCCGTTTTACTGCATTATTTTGCGATCAAGTATGCGGTCAATAATTTTTTTTGGTGTAAAAAAATTTGGAGGGCATTTTTGTCACTAGCTATGTATAATAAATGAACTTTGTTAATGTATTTTGTAATACTGAAAAATTCCCAATCTATGATATTATTGAAATGGGTGTCTATTGCAAATGCATTTTTTTAAATTACATCTATCTATGACTCTTTTACTTCTCATTTTTTAGCTGATGGCAATGCTCGAGGTCACATGTGCAAGATCACTCCTTCACTATTTCAACACCACAGTCAAACAGAGAGACACCCTACTTCATTTATGCAGGATTTTCAAGTAAGCTATCACTCACTCACTCACTCACTCACTCACTCACTCACTCACTCACTCAACCACTCACTCACTCACCCAACCACTCACTCACTCACTCACTCACCCAACCACTCACCCACTCACCCAACCACTCACTCACTCACCCACTCACTCACTCCCTCACCCACTCACTCATAGACACATATCGAGGATGCTCTGAATGCACTAAGAAAATCAAAACCACGATATATCATGTGTTTAAAGGTTTGCTCAATTCTTACATTGTGTTCATCCACTGTTTAATGTGTACCTCTCTTTCCCTCTCCTCTCTAGTCTAACTCGACCCAGACCCCCGGCAGGTTTGATCGTGAGGTTGTCAGTCAGCAAATAAAGGATCTTACAATATTCGAAACAGTTGACCTAATGCAAGGAGGTATGTAACTGATTAGCAGAATAATTATGCCTCGGTGGGCGGAGCCACGAGGCATACAGTAGTCGTGTTGTCAGTCATTCTGTCAGTCTGTCGCAACGATTTCTCGTAGCTCGCTGAAAACTAATTGCTGAAACAAGCAACACTGGTAGAAATCGATACATTCTCGGATTTGAATTTCAAGAACTTTGATTTTAAAGCTTAGTGCGTAAGTTACCACGTGAATTGCTCACGGCTGGTTCAGTTTTGTAGCGCACGCTGAAAGTTAAGCTCTGAAACTAGCAATGATTTAGAACACGGTATTATCTCGCTTTAGAACATCGGAAAACTTTATACAAATCTTAGTTCATGAGTTGTGGCTCAATTTGCTCACTCGCAATCGGTCATGGCTGTGGAGTTCTTCAAAGGCAAAGCTATCCACAGTTGACTGCCAAGAAGCTGATAGGTTAGAATTTCACTACAGCAATTGTGTAAGCAAGCTATGGACGCAATCTCGCTCGTGTGCTTGTGCCCTGCACTTGAACTGAACATTATAGACACGCCCATTTGAATTAGCGGTCAGCACTGATTGGCTTCTGATTGCATAACTAATATACTGCATTGTGATTGCTGTACTTTGCTTGAGCATCTGTATTGCATTTGTATTGTTGGAGGATTGTCACCACTCCCTCGGGCCGTAGCAGCTCAGCGACCTATGGGTTGGATCGGGCAGATTGCATATTTGTAATCTTCTTTGCAAGAGCTATCGATTGATGCTAAATTTAGTCAGGAGAAGAGTGCAAGCTGCTACGGCCCGAGGAAGTGGTGGTTTCCCATACACTGTATTGAAGCGCCATTGACAAATCGCAAGTCACATGACTGAATATTAATGCTTCCAACCTCCTCTGCCTGACCAGTCTCGTCCCCAGTCCACTCCCCTTCCGCTTTGCTTGGTAGAGGGTCTGGTTAAATGAAGGCAAATTCCTGATTCCGTGACGTTTCATTCTCAGAATTGTGAAATACCAATCAGATTGCAGTATTTCAAAAAATTCACATGACCTGCACGCGACAACCACTTACATTGATCATGGCTTACCCAAGGAGTGCTATCATGGAATCGATATCGAAGAGCGCCGAACAGCATGGATATTCATGTTTATCGGCTGAGCAACAAGAAGTCGTGGTCAATTTCGTAGCAGGGCGAGACGTGTTTATTTCTCTTCCCACAGGCGCTGGGAAGTCTCTTTGCTACCTAGTGCTACCAAGTATTTTCAACTTGCTTCGTAACAGTAAATCTAGCATAGTTATAGTGGTGTGTCTTTTGAAGAGCTTGATAGAAGACCAGGTAGCTAATTATTGTGCACATGATTTCGCGTGTGACAATCACGTCATTGAACCAGGAATTTGCTTTCATTTAACTAGCACTCTCAATTAAAAAGGTACCAAGCAAAGCAGAAGGGGAGTGGTCTGGGGACGAGACTACTGCCTGACGGATATAGATACTCTCTCTTATATTATTTTACTCTTGGGCAAATGTTTATCATATTCTTAATCAGCAAAAAATTTGACCCTAGCAACTCCACCTTATAATAACTGATAAACGCCCACATGAGTAAGTGACCGGTTAGCTCAGTGGCTAGTGCGTTAGCCTTATAACGTGGGGTACCCGGGTTCGAACCCTGGGCAGACTATGTTGAAAAAAAATTCAAAAACCTTTTTTAATTGAGAGTGCTACCAGAGTCGTGGGTTCACACCCTTCGCAAGAAGGAGCGACTGGGATCAGTGTGAATTCCTCCCCAATAATGACTGTGAAAGCAGCTGTCAGCACACAGCTGCTGGAGTTGTTGGCTCTGGATAGCACTCTGGCCGGAGGCCGGTAGTCCCGGGGTCTTCAGTGAGGTGGTGGGTGCTGCTATCATTGAAGGCTATTTTTATTGATAAAATGTTGTTTTTTTTTATCGTAGCACAGCTAGGCAATCAACGATACAGCACATAATATGCCAATAATTTTTTAGCTTACTGTATGGGCAGGAATGCATATATAGTATTGTAGAGCACACGTTGAAAGATGCATATTTAGCTTGAACAAGTAACCAGACAGCGGTCGCTCATTCCTGGCTTCCAACGCGATGAGGATGTGTTTCGTGAGCCTGAGCGAGCACGCCCTTCATCTCACAGTACAATGACAAGGCTGCATGCATGGTCACTGGTAACGTGCACGTGATGCACACGTTAAATCTGAAGAATTATTTTTATTAGTGCAGGATCATAAGTAGCAGGATCACTACAATTGTACACGGTATACTATTATTTATGCTATAACTCCGTTGTGTGTGCCAGGATATGCGGCAAGCTTGTAATGTAATGTATGTGAAATGGTGGCATTCCACCGAGGCATCTGCACCTTTGCAGTGCTTCATTTAATAATTTCTACACTTCATGTATGAAATTTTCATTGATCCCTCTCTCCCTCCCTCCCTCCCTCCCTCCCTCCCTCCCTCCCTCCCTCCCTCCCTCCCTCCCTCTCTCTCTCTCTCTCTCTCTCTCTCTCAGGTTATTTTCACTACATGTCATACAAGGATTTCGTGAAGCGATACCAGTCCATAGCACCTGATGCACTAGAGCGTCTCCGTAGTCGACCATATGAAATGACAGAGGTACTATACACAAACACAGTATTCTTGTAATGTGAGTCTTGTCACAGGATCTGCTGGCGATGTTCGCTAGAATGTTGATAGCAGAGGGTGAAGAAATATCAGAGGAAATGTGGGCAATAGGCAAGAACAAAGTCTTTATCATGTTAGTTCAGAGAGAGAGAGGGAGGGAGAGAGAGAGGGGGGAGGGAGAGAGAGAGAGGGAGAGAGGAACAAACGAGAAAAAAGGTGAAAAAGAAAGAGAACAAAGGAGGGAGGGAGGATGTAGGGAGAGAGAGGAAAGAAAGAAGAGTGGGGTCGAGGAGGAAGAGACTTAAGAAGTGCGAGAAGGAAGGAGACTTTGATTTTAATTTTCTCTAGGGAGGAGCTTCATCAGTTGCTTGAACGGTTGAGGAAGAAAGTGCGTACCAGAGCAATCATTCTGATCCAGAGTGTGGTGCGAGGGTTCCTGGTCAGAAAACAATGGCCGCAGTACAAGTACTCGCTACAGCAGCAGATGCAGTCCCATCAAATGTCACAGTGAGTGTGAGAGAGGAGAGGAGGGGAGGGAGGGAGAAAGGGTGTGAGGGATGAGGAGGAGGGGAGGGAGGGAGAAAGGGTGTGAGAGATGAGGAGGAGGATAGGGTGGGAGAAAGGGTGTGAGAGATGAGGAGGAGGAGAGGGTGGGAGGGAGAAAGGGTGTGAGAGAGGAAGAGGAGGGGAGGGAGAGAGTGATGGAGATTGAATAAATTCAATTTTCTTCCTTTCTTATATCAATTTTATAGTTCACATGGTAGTCGTCATCATTCTGTGCCTGACAGTCAAAGGAATGGTACCGAGACGTCATACAGCTCTCGAAACTACACTATCGTCGGCAACTACAAAGTAGCGTTCCCTCAATGGAGAATAATGCGATGCCCCTTCCCAGGTTAGACACTGCAGCGCAGTGATCTCCCTCTCTCTCCCTTCCTCTTTCCCTCGCTTTCTTCCTTCCTCCCCCTCCCTCTCTCCTTATCACACAAACACACACTATCTCTCTCCTTATCTCTCTTTATCTTTCTCACTTCAGACTCTGGTCCTGCTGTCTTGCGAGCTGGTGATGAGGTATTCGTTTTGGGGCGCTCTCAGAAAAGAGGCTTTCTAGTCGTAGAATATGGCGGCAGACAAATGCACCTACCGCACTACACCACAGAACTGCGGGTAAGGGTCACTAGATATACTGACCCTAGATTTTTCAATTAATTTTTAGTACTCTATATACCAAGCTTTTCTAAGTAGCGTTATCGTCAAATGCAGCCCTGAATCTTCCTGAAGTAGAAATATTTTATTCCTTGGGTTAAATTGCATTTTTGAACTCTTTACCTTTTTGTTTATTATATTCAGTTGGCTCCGCCTCCTCCTCACCAACTAGCCCCGCCTCCTCATCAACTGACCCAGCCCCCTCATCGTCAGCTGACGTCTCACCCAGTATCCTCTCCCTTGCTCTCGCCAAATCAAATGCATCCTTCCTATAGTGAACTGTGACCCGCTTTTCGTGACGAATCACCTGTATTCACTGTGTGGTGTGGTATATGTAACTGAAACAAACGTCTATGTACTAAATCAAATGCTCCACTATTCATTTTCTTTAAATTATTATTATTTGTTGGTATTGACCGTATAAAAGACTATTTGTTGTAATATATAAAGCACCAAAAAATAGTGTGCGCTAGATACAATCAAAAGACAGCTAAGTGTGCGTGCAGCAGATCTTGTATCTGAGACGACAATAGCATCAGTGCAACATGAAGCATGAGATTTGTATGTATGAGATATCAATTACAACGCTGGTTAGCCTTATCTATGGTCTAGCCTTATCTATGGTCTAGCGGGCAGTATTATTATCTACCCTCTCTATCCTGCAAACAAAAAGTGGGAGGGGCTACTTTGCTGGTTATAGGCACGCCTAAGTCATCCTCGAGCAGCCAAGGTCTCTATGACTACTAAACATGAATTTTCGTGGGGTGATGGGGTAGCCTCGTTCGTTACATGTACTTTGCGGTAAACATTTGCATGCTGGTGAAACAAGCCATGGCGTTGCGCACGATCGCGAGGCAAATGACCGTCGCACGATGTTTTACACGGCAGCTTTGCAGTCGAGTCCCTCAAGTAACAGTGTCCAAGGATGGTCAGAGATTGAATCTTGTGCAAAAGGATGGCGAGCAGTCGCGATATTACTCCATGTCATTGTGGCTACGCCATAACTGCCAGTGCAGTGACTGTCTTTCAGGCCCTGGACAGAAAACAGCGGCCCTAGACTAGACCTAGCCGGCCTCGCCTCCAGGCCACTCCCCCAAAGCTGAGAGATGGCCTGGCATGGTACATGGTACAGACTGTCTGCGCATGCTCCAAAATTACACCAAAACTGGTGTAATTAGTAAAACACCGTGTACGTTCCGTGAATTTGTTCGCGCACGTTTACGTTTAGATATACGTCCGTTCCAATTTACATGATAGGGGGTTGTCATCCGGCTCCACGCACAGGCCGGAAATACCTCCACTCACAGGCCGGAAATAGTCAGACCTTGTCATCCGCCTACTCCACGCACAGGCCGGAAATCTCAATCACAGGCCGGAAGCTTCTATAAAGCTCCACCAAAGGTAGCACTATCTGGAGATTGCTTGGAAGATAGCTGATGCTCCTTGGCAGTCCTTGCTCCTGATGCTGGCGCTGCCCTTTAGCCGTCTTCACGTGTAAGTTATTACTGTACGTATACCTAGTCTCCATACTATAATGTGTAGTGTATGTTGTGTGTGTACGTGCCTGCATAGATAGTAAAGTAATTCAGACCTCCCTAGTGTCAAAATGCAATGTGTGCATGTACTATGTACATCATGATACTATATAGAGAAAGGTTGATACAATGTAAATAGATGCCTTGTCGATGTGTAGGCATTAGAGGGTTAAGCATTTTGTTGTGTACGTAGGTCAATATGTGTGTCGTCAATAGCATGACTGTCTTATCCCAGTCTCTTCCTCTTCTCTCTCTCTGTCTGTCTGTCTGTCTGTCTGTCTGTCTGTTTCTCTCTCTCTCTCTCTCTCGCTCTCTGTCTCCTCAATAACCAGTTGCTGTAGCATTTTTGTGTGTCGCAGGGATGCTGCTCCGGCCCTATTGGTCTTGCATTCTATGCTTGCAGTGCTGTGTTGATGTAATACTAACCAGCAACAAAGTCACTATGTAGTCTGGACAGCAGTTGAATTGATGGCTACTGCACTACCATGCATGCATGAACTTAATTATGTGATTGGTGCCCCGAACTGTTCATGCCTATAGCAGATGGCTTTACGGTTACCTATAGCTGAACCTTGATCTAATAGTTTCTGTTGACTTAATGAGTCACTTGACATGGGTTGTCAGCTAGGGCGGCATGGATAGTGGTTAGAGTACTTGTCATCATGGAATCCGTAGCCATCAAAGAGATCTCTCCCTTTCCTCTCTCCTCTCTCTCTCTCATTGTCTTTTTTATTCCCTCTCGATGTTTCTATCTCTGTATTTTCATCTGTCTCTTACTCTATAGCTCTCTCCAAATCTGTCTGCTTTCACTCTCTATCTTACACACATATTTTGTTATGAGCAAAACCAAAACTCTGTGTATGCGTGTGTGTGTGTGTGCGTGCGTGCGTGTGTGTGTGCGTGCGTGCGCGCGCGTGTATTTGTAAAATTCACCTATATTTTTTAATAAGGAAAACAATTTCTACTAGGAAAACAAAAATATGATATGTGAGATGGAATAATGAGCTTCTGCTGATTGAAGGTCAATAATGAAACCTGAATGAAATTCAGGTTTTACAAGTTTTGTAAATAAAACCTTCACGCACGCACATTCTTAATCACTTACATAATATGTACTCACACTCTCTCTCACACACTTCATCTCTCAAACTATGTCTGATTGACTGCACTGATGAGATCCGATAGATCGAAACAGTCTGATAACTCTTGTTAATTGTCGACTGTCTGCAGTTTCAGATTCTATGTTTCTGTTCTCTCTTGTCAATTTTTATTTTGTTCAGCAAAAATTAATGTGTTCACATTGTTAAAATATAGATCTAATCATACGATTGTTTCAGCTGTGTTCTATTAAATAAATATTGTATTTCACATGTATACTAGCCTCGTCCCCAGGCCACACCCTCCTTCCTCGTTCATCTCCTCAGCAGAGGGAGTGGCCTGGAGGCGAGGCTAGTACTATACATGAGATAAATGTAGTACAGAGCTATCACATTATTATAGCATGTGAGACATTGCTTTGAGTTTGACAAACATGAATCAAACGACCTGTATGTGAACTCTGTGATGCAGTTGAATGAGTTTCATACTGTGTAGCTGGTGAGCTTTAAGTTAGTGCATAGTGCAACGAATATTCCTGTCTCTAGGCAATAAGGATGGAGAATCATTCTATGGTAAGGTAAGCATATCAAGAAGCCAATTGAACACCATTATTATTATTATTATTATAGACATATTGATGTTACAATCTGTTTTTTGTAACCTTAAAACACACTCCAGCTTCGACCCCTTGTCAGGCAGACCACACTGGCGACACAGACTACGCACTACTTCAGCCTGCATAGAATTGTTCCATTAGCTACAAACAATCATACTACTAGATGCATAACATTGTGTGCTATGTTAGGCCAATTGCAGTAATAACAATTTTACATGCATTACTGATTAACTGATACATTTATAAATAAAGGACACTACCGGTGTTTGATATTATCTTTATTGTAAGCGTTGTACATCAAACTAGAAATACTGGCAGCACGTACATACCTGGATGATGATGATAGTATCAACAGAAAAAAATTAGGTCCAAGTACATGTATAATAATTTTAAAATACTTCAGGTAATAATTGCCTGTTTTGGTAGCAGAATGATCCTATCTCACTGCATACCGGCTGCATGTTGGGAAACTATTCCAAGTTTTTTCCAGAAAGAGCTTGTCGACAAACCAACACTCCTCTCAACTGAATAGAACTCATCATGCATACGTACACATCATTATTGCTGAATTGTACAATTCTTATTCATTCTGACACACACTGCACTGATGAGATCCATGCAAGAAGATCGAAATGAACAATGTGTTGTTGTTCATCTGCAGTTTCAGTCATTTATTTTATGCTATTTTGTTCTTCGAGAAGGAACATCAAGTTTGTAGTTTTTGAGTATATAGCTACTCAGCAACCGAGCTACTGCACAATTTACTCCGTAAGAGCAAAATCTCTGCACTATGTAGAGATAGAAAGAGCATCATCATAGACATAAGTATGCTTAGAGTGAACTTGTGTAGTAATCTATCGAAAATGCTTTGATGGCACTAAAATTAATAAAGAAATTTACAGCGGTTTTGTAGTGATTGTGGACCTAAGTTGAATTGTATATAATAATAGAACAAACTATACTTCCCCATAAGAATGAAGTATACTATGTAAGTTCTATACTGCATTGTTGCACTAGTACAATTGGTTTAGCAGTAAGTATTCTCACTACACTGTTACTATACTATTGTTAATTATAGTGTACTATAACAGAGCCCTGGACTTGGTGTGTGTACAAATAATAATTATTTGCTGCATGTGTTATGCATGACTCCTCTGTGTCTGTAGTTATAACTTGTGTATCGCTATGTGTAATGATTGTGTGTGAAACAGTGTTGAAGAAGTGTTTTGAACCGAAACTCAATAACATTTGTACTTTGCAAGCCATTCTCTCTCACCAAACACATGCTACTATCAATTTTACTGGATTGGTACATGTACCGAGGTAGTGACCAGTACTAATGATAGTTTAGTGCTGTTTTAAGCATTCATGTATTCTATTACTAGTAATGCAGTATGTAACACTACTATCTAGACTGCTGTGATTAATTTTGCACTGCAGCAGTGCAGCAGCTAGTACAACAGCAGTGCAGCCAGCTAGTACCACAGCAGTGCAGCAGCTAGTACAACAGCAGTGCAGCAGCTAGTACAACAGCAGCAGTGCAGCAGCTAGTACAACAGTAGTGCAGCAGCTAGTACAACAGCAGTGCAGCAGCTAGTACAACAGCAGTGCAGCAGCTAGTACAACAGCAGCAGTGCAGCAGCTAGTACAACAGCAGTGCAGCAGCTAGTACAACAGCAGTGCAGCAGCTAGTACAACAGCAGCAGTGCAGCAGCTAGTACAACAGCAGTGCAGCAGCTAGTACAACAGCAGTGCAGCAGCTAGTACAACAGCAGTGCAGCAGCTAGTACAACAGCAGCAGTGCAGCAGCTAGTACAACAGTAGTGCAGCAGCTAGTACAACAGCAGTGCAGCAGCTAGTACAACAGCAGTGCAGCAGCTAGTACAACAGCAGTGCAGCAGCTAGTACAACAGCAGCAGTGCAGCAGCTAGTACAACAGTAGTGCAGCAGCTAGTACAACAGCAGTGCAGCAGCTAGTACAACAGCAGTGCAGCAGCTAGTGCAACAGCAGTGCAGCAGTGCAACAGCAGCTAGCATTGTCTGGGGATGCCAGCAATGTTCATTTCTTGACAATATTATTAGGATTTTTATCCAGACACGCAGAGCTATCGTTAATCCAGTATTTCAAGCCTTTATCGTCGTCATGAACTAGCAAAGAAAACAGAATATGGTGACAGAGTCAGACAAGTCAAAAATGGATCTTTTACCCCTCTTGTTTTCTCCACTACTGGTGGCATGGGAAGAGAGGCAACACAATTTTATCAACATTCAGCAGATCAAATAATTATTATTGCCGATCGGCAATGATATGTAGGGATGACCTCGAACTATTATATATAGAATTCTCACAACAGTATACCCTGGCTTGGTTAAGATGCTCATTATCCTTCTCTTTCATCCTACATTCAGCCTTAACTTGTATTCGTGGCAGCCGTGCAACACGTCATTATCTCTGACAGACCACTTGTAGTTGTAGAATGCTGCCTTTCCCAGGCTGGCTAATTTGCTATTCATTCCATTTTAGTTATTCATTTCTAGCTATTATTTCACCCTTATTATAAGTATTCACTAACCATTGCTCTATTGTATTGTGTATGATAAAAAAATTGTGTGGTGGATTGAGTGCAGTTCTTTGCCCTTGTTATTGTTCACAAAACAGAATTAAACAAGGATAATAATTAATAATTAAGTAAACATTACACAAAATTGATTTTATTGTTAATGCTATATCATTCCCAAAAAGCACTTAGCACTAGATAGATGTGACCGAATGCAACTAAAGGCAGGCAATAGGAACAAAACCTGTGGTAAAGTATAGAGGCATGAGTATAGAGGCATGTATAGAGTATATGGCAGAGGCATGAGTATAGAGTAGAAGTATAGAGGCATGTATAGAGTGATCATACAAGTCCAGATGAACCAGGCTGTATTGATGGAAAAATTAATTTCTGATCTGGGACTTGAGTCATAGCCTAATCACACAGACCACAGGAACATACGGGCCTTCTCCTGGCAGTGATAATAATATGCTAATTTCAGTCTGGTTCAGTCTGATTGGTAGTGCAAAACACCACTGAACAACCTACCATACCAGTGCAGCACTGTAGTAGTACGTATAGTGATAGTATGTTTAGTGAGAGATAGTTAGTGATAGTTATGTGTTCTCCTTGATTAGTGCTGTTATCAGTCACCAAAACACTGTGACTACTACTAATAATCATAATGATTTGCATCCTGCATGCATCTTATGATGCATTAACTTTTAGTAATAATTAAGCGTTGAGTTTTATGGTAAAACTATCTGAACCATGCTGAAATACGTAGTTGTGAGCATGTAACATATGTTCAGTGCTGTTTTAGTCTCAGATGTAGCTAGATATTCTACTTAAAAATTGTATTGTTGATAAGACAAGGGAAAAAGCTATGCTTGCACATACGTAAGTTTGATCGCCTGGATAAACTATTTCGCCATGAGGTAGGTACATCTGTTGGGTCTACAGTGATCACTCTCTTGATTGCATTTAACTGGTGAAACTTTGCTGCCTACTGGGAACGCTGGCATCTCCTGAAGTTAGACAAAATGATAAAAGCGTGTGACAGGTAGCATGGAATCTACAACGGCGATTTGATGGAGTTCTGATAGACAAGCAGCTAAAAATATCCTCTGCAAATGTACAACATCCCAGCAACTACTCTACACAGGCACGTACAATAATTATGGAGAAATATAGGACAGAAACAAAAGCAACAAAATAATTATGAATTTAATAATAATGGTGTTCAATTGGCTTCTTGATATGCTTACCTTACCATAGAATGATTCTCCATCCTTATTGCCTAGAGACAGGAATATTCGTTGCACTATGCACTGCTCACCAGCTACACAGTACGAAACTCATTCAACTGCATCACAGAGTTCACAT
This sequence comes from Haliclona indistincta, assembly GCA_964017065.1. NCBI lineage: Eukaryota > Metazoa > Porifera > Demospongiae > Haplosclerida > Chalinidae > Haliclona > Haliclona indistincta. Next base: position 12,369,463 of record OZ024787.1, on the reverse strand, counting down.
ACAGGTCGTTTGATTCATGTTTGTCAAACTCAAAGCAATGTCTCACATGCTATAATAATGTGATACCTCTGTACTACATTTATCTCATGTATAGTACTAGCCTCGCCTCCAGCCCACTCCCACTGCTGAGGAGATGAACGAGGAAGGAGGATGTGGCCTGGGAACGAGGCTAGTATACATGTGAAATACATTATTAATAAAACACAGCTGAAACAATGGTATGATCAGATATACATTTGAACACATTAATTTTTGCTGAACAAAATAAAAATTGACAAGAGAGAACAGAAACATAGAATCTGAAACTGCAGACAGTCGACAATTAACAAGAGTTATCAGACTGTTTCGATCTATCGGATCTCATCAGTGCAGTCAATCAGACATAGTTTGAGAGATGAAGTGTGTGAGAGAGAGTATGAGTACATATTATGTAAGTGAATCGGCTATTGGTACGTGAAGCCACCCTGCAACACACAATATGGTATAGCAACTGGTTATTGAGGAGACAGAGAGCGAGAGAGAGAGAGACAGACAGACAGACAGACAGAGAGAAGAGGAAGAGACTGGGATAAGACAGTCATGCTATTGACGACACACATATTTACCTACGTACACAACAAAATGCTTAACCCTCTAATGCCTACACATCGACTAGGCATCTATTTACATTGTATCAACCTTGCTCTATATAGTATCATGATGTACATAGTACATGCACACATTGCATTTTGACACTAGGGAGGTCTGAATTACTTTACTATCTATGCAGGCACGTACACACACAACATACACTACACATTATAGTATGGAGACTAGGTATACGTACAGTAATAACTTACACGTGAAGACGGCTAAAGGGCAGCGCCAGCATCAGGAGCAAGGACTGCCAAGGAGCATCAGCTATCTTCCAAGCAATCTCCAGATAGTGCTACCTTTGGTGGAGCTTTATGGAAGCTTCCGGCCTGTGATTGAGATTTCCGGCCTGTGCGTGGAGTAGGCGGATGACAAGGTCTGACTATTTCCGGCCTGTGAGTGGAGGTATTTCCGGCCTGTGCGTGGAGCCGGATGACAAGTCCATATGATTTACATCAACAATAGAGAGGTTAAGTTTTACGAACGCGTAACGTGTAACCTGTAGACGACTCGCGTTAGACGTCACAGGCAGGCTACTAACGGCGATTAAGTTTTGCAGGCGTAGCGGGTAATACCTGTACTCGAGCATGTAGCAGAGCGCTCGGGTGTGTAGCTAAGAAGACAAGAGACGACCAGGATTCGCGTTGAGCATGGTTCAAAGGATAAACAAAACGCTTGTAGCTCGACAAACTATCCAGCAGCTTGATGAGCCATGGTCGTTCCTGCCCTGACGACTTGTACGGGCGAAGGACAGCTCGTATCGGCGTTTCGAAAAGTCGAGCATGTAGAGCAGGAATCAAGCTACACATACATCTGTAACAAACGTGGAATTGATGAAACTTTGAGCAACAAAATCCACAGGTAAACTGCCAACCCGTAGACAGTGGTCTACACGCACTGTACGGGTAAAATCAACGGGTAAGCCAGCCCAGCCCACTTATTGTAGCGCTCACGTGATCTTTTACACGTTACGCGTGCACGTTACACGTACAGGTAATAAAAACTTAATCTCTCTAATGACTAGTGCTACTGTTACTGCTACCGATACCTTCAATGACGCTGTAAAATAGGCTCTTGAGAGAGTTGGCAAAGCTGGAATGGTGCTGCTCGTACGCAATATTACAGCAACGCAAGCTGTGCTGTCTGGCACCACATAGCTGTAATATCGCGTACGAGCAGCGCTCGGCGAAAACATCGCATGGATTCCTGCACAGATGGCAGATGAGCATGCTCGAGCAGTTTTAGCTTCGTACCTTTCTCACAACTAAAGAAAGAGTGTTTACAATCGATCGTGCTTAGTCTTCACAGGGCGAGCTCGTAGCTCCGCGATGGCTAACACTGCATTGCTGAAATTTGCTATATTCGATGCCTATCAATAGGCAAGCAAACTGCACGCAGCGACTCTGCCTGCACGAATGCCCATTGCTAGGAAAATACAGCTACTTGCAAAAGTGATTTGTTTCACCGTCTATGATATCACAACAGACAATAGGATTGATGTGAAATGGGAGGCTGGTCAATGGAGTCACACTGGACACTTTCCAATTCAGTGGTTACGGGACAATGATTACTCCTGTGACAAGAAAAGGAGACAGACTGAGCACCACAACGAAAAACAGCAGTAAGTTGTATTATGTATGCTTAAACCTAAGAAGCCATTCAATCATGGGCTGATTATGTACAACACTATAGCCCCTCCTCCTCGGTAGGTTTCTTTATAATAATGTTGCCATGGGCATAATATTATTATAAAGGAAAAGTACACTGGTTGTTTTAACCATGAAAGGCGTTGGTGGTGCTCACACCTGCGTTAGAGTTAAAGCCGGTCCTCTTGCTAGTTCTTTGCCTGACCAAAGGAGGTTGCATAGCGTCTACTTAGTGCACAGGTGCCCTGGTATGCCAGGTACATGTGATCCTTGAGTCAATGGTAGTGAGACACTTTTTATGTGTGTCATGCTCAAGAGGTAGAGCATGGGTGTAGTATAATACCCAGAGACACAAGTTTAACCCCAACATGCAGACTCCTCCTACTATATATCATTATGTTCGTCTATCTTTAGAGAATTTTGCCCTTATTCTGTTTCAGTCTTGGTTGAAAATTCATCACTTTTTTCTTTCGAATTTTTACTCTCCAAGAGATACTACACAGTTGAGACAGTCTTCCATTGAGTGCCATGACCACCGCCAATTAAGGCAGGAAACTAGGTGTAGCCATGACGATAGACTGAACAACCAATATGTAGCTCAACTTTACCACATCCGTCAATCGCTTTGTTGTTTAAGTACAGACGATGATCTATTGTAAATGGAAAGTTTTTTTGACACATGCTCTGTATGTTTTTAATTTTAGAAAACTATTCCTGATGTGAATTTCACTGAAGTAATGGAGAGTGATGAAGTACATTGGAAGTAAGTATGTCCAGTGATCTTTACACTGTATTGCTGTGGTTAATACATTAGATTTCTAATGAATATGCAGATATATGGTATGTGTTTAGTCAAGGGAGTACCCAGTAAACAGAATTCCATCAGAGAGGTACTGCATTTAATTTCAACTGTACATCATTTCTTAATAATTATTCAGTTGGCTGAAAGGTCGGGGCCAGTACAGGGAAACATCAGATTCGGAGAGGTAAAAAATTATGTGTTTCTTATGCGATATTATGTATATTGTATTGGTCTTATGCCAACGCAGTATAATAGGGCATCGTTATTATTGTGTAGATGCCTTTGGTGTGAACTCTCACCTCGTTCAGAAATGATTAAAATGTCACTAGATTGCTCATTTTCACTTATCGAGGCTGCAGCCTCTGAGAGTCAAGACTTTGCGTTTATATGAGTGAACCTTAGAGCACAACAAGAAGTTGCCCTCCACAGGCTTTCTGCAATTGGTGAATGCAAAGCTCTTGACTGCCAGAAGGTGTAGACTCAAGTACATCTTAATGACTTCTGAACGAAGTGTGAATTCCACCAAAGGCAATTGGTCAAAACCTGAGATTTTATGTCTTTCAGGTGTATCCAGTTATCAGTATTGACGATGGACCTATCGATATATCATATACAGACTCAGCACTTCCTCTGCACACTGACCTGTCGTACTGTCATTGCCCTCCCGGAATCATGATGTTACACTGTTACAGGTACCATATTTTTCTCAAATAACCCGCATCTCCTAGTGTTATTCGGCACCTTATTTGTTGGTGCTAAACTTTCAGCGAGTACTTTAGTTATTCATCATAGTCAGCCAACAGCTATCCCAATGTGAAAAGTCCTTTACGTTGTAGAAAAGAGCTGTTATAAAACAGTAGACGCATTCTTGTTCGAATATGTTCTCGTTGCCACACCTCCAATAATTCGGCGCTTCTGCCACAATAATCTTCAAATGTTGGGCAAGTAAATCTGAAATTGTTTATTTTGTGCTGCCGAATTTTTTGAAGAAATACGGTATTGATGCCACCAACATGCAGGTCATGTCAATTAATGTAAAAATAAATAATTGTTATTTTTATTTTGTGTACACATTTTACAATCAACAGTGAAGCATGTTTTGAGTTGTCTATGAACTTTTTGAACTCTAAAAGTCAGAAAAAAATTATAGCACTGCGTTAGATGTGCAAAAAGTGAAATAATCTTTGAGAATGGTTTTATTATTCATGCACAGAAAAGATGACTGTGTAACAGGAGGTGTGAGTGAGCTGCTGGATGGATACGGTGTGGTAGAAGAAATGAGAGAGTAGCACCCTACCCAGCTGGAGCTGCTGAGCAAGACTTCCATTGAATTCAAGAATAGAGTCATCTTTGATAAGTAACCACACGATCAACTGTAAGTATAACAGTATTTATAATTGTTGTTGATGTCATGTAGTACAAAGCTGACAGCCCAAACCACCTGGAAGTCTCCACACATAGATTTGGATGAGAATAAAAGAGTAATGTTGCATGATAGACAGTTATGATCACACGAATGTTTTACACTGACGGCATGAGTGTATAGCATGGAAGATGCATTATGCATATGACGACCTACACATCGATTTTTCATTTCCATTTAAAGTATACCTGCGAAAATTTGGCCTAGTTAATATTCATAAGTTTGCCGCTTTATGCACATATTTTTGACATAGCTTCGGATTTGTACTTTGAATTGTCAATTTTCTATTTCGGATTTTGCTTCTACGCCAGCGGTTGTAGCTTTATACATGACAGTTATTGTGAAACCTTTAAGAACTGAGGCTAAAGAGATGGAAGTCTTCTTTGCACAAATGGTCTCTAAAATCCAAGACAAGCACGTGCCCTGGTGCCCCGGTTCCAATGCCTATTTTTAGACCCAATAGGTCACACAAGCAGACCAACATCCACAGAATACATTGTGCATGTGTCTCTTGTGAGCAAATACCTGTACTTGTATGCACCTGTAGATGTGGCTGGAATAAGTATGCTACTGATTCAAATAGTATACTGCACGGTTCTATTTTTGTAGTTGGAGTTGATAAGGATGCATCCACTGTTTGAGTGTGCTCAGGTCATGGATGAGGTTTTTGAAAAATATTTGCGATAGTGTTAGTGCATTGACAATTAATTTCTTTATTTTAGAACATTCTAGAAGCTTACTACGATGCTTACATTCTGCTGCAGAAAATGGTTCAAGAATCAAAAAATAAGGTGCAGACAAAAATTGCAATAAGCATGCTTCAATTTTTGCTCACGTCTAGATTGTGTTTGATTTGGCTCCTGGTGAACTGTATGTGGTCAATAATCATCGTGTGCTACATGGAAGGTCTGCCTTTACTCTTAATGGAGGAGTGAGACATATGCTGGTGAGCCTATGAGCTACAGTGATTTTTTCGCTGATGGCGGTTTGCTGTAATGCACATGATCAATATTCTGTAGGCTTCATGAAATAACAGGTACACTTGCATTATAATGGTGTCCTTATACCGCATGACATTGCATTGCATGCAACTCTTTGATTTTGCTGCAATTTAACCTCGTGAATGCTGACAGGAGCTCATATTAACAAGGGGGCATGTAACTCAGACTACCCCGTATAACGGCGAAATCCAAAGATGGCGGTCGTGTGTTTTTAGTAACTTCCATATAATTAGGGCAAGCCTGAGCAAGCCCTACATTGATCGTGACAACCACCCACATCGTCGCTGGGAATGTTTGTGTGTGTGATTGAATGTGTGTCAATATGTCAGCGTTTTTCCTCTAAAAATGTTCCCAATAATTAATCCATGTGCCCTGCGGCAACTCCCATCACGTGGAAGGCAATATCATGTCTGCCAAAGCAACAAACCTGCAACGAACTACTACATTGTACCTGTTGAATGTTGATTGTTAACTGGTGTTCGAATGCAAGAGAATCACACTGCATTTTGTGTATGCCCTATATAATTATTATGAAATTATTATGAAATATAACAATTATGTTCCTTTTGCCAATTATTAATTTTTTGCTGCAGGGATTGTTTCAAAGTACAGATGACTATGCTCTTAGGCTGGCTATGCTGAACAAAAAGCTAAAGAAGAACAATAATGAGATTTATTAATGGGTGTGTGTATGTTGTTAATTATTATAATGATATTCATTTAGTATTAGTTATTGCCCTCACGCGAGGGCATTAACCGACATTAATGACCGCGGGAAAGTCGGTTGCCCGAGTAACGGTCGAGGGCGCAGCCCGAGACTGTACGAGGGCAAGCGACTTTCCCGAGGTCATTAATGTCGGTTAATGCCCGAGTTGTGTAGGGCAATAAATGATTTATTACATAGTTCATCACTGTGAGCGCAATAACATCGCGAATTTTTCAAACTCGCAAAGACGCAACGGTCTGTTGCTATAGAAGACGCTACGCGCGGTCAATAACCTACATTAATGCCCTCGAATAGAGCAATCCGATTGGTCAAAGATGACGTACTATGTAATAAGTTATAATGATATTCATTTAGGATAGCACAGACTGGGCTGGCAGGGCTGCAGCTGGTTTAGAGAACAGAAATCAAATAATAAGTCGATCCAGGAGTAAAAATAATCAGAAACGTAGCGAAGCTGGATTTATACTGAAAGATAATTATATTGAAGTGCCAAAGCTAATGAACACTACAATACGATGAATAGAGTTACTGACAAACCAATAATGAAATTCATTGACGTAATCATGCTTGTGCAAGACCTGATTGCCTAGTAACTCTGTTGGGTGGTATTCTGGCTGACGGGGGTTGCGTTCAAAGTAGCAACAGACGGCGAAATAATTATTGTAAAACTTGAGCATGCTACTACAAAGAGCAACTGTCCCGTTGCTGTTGCTGCTGTGCGCGCTTCTTTGCTGCAAAGGTGAGACTAAACGAGCCCCGCCCTTCATGTGTGATGGTGTTCTCTATGGGCTATAGCTGTGTCTGGTTGCACGAGCGGGTTCATGCAGCTGGATCTACTCAAGGAGAGAGCTGAGAAGATTACTAACGACAATCAAGTCTCAGACAACTTTGTTTATCACGGACTGAGAGTATGGCCCGGACTGAACTTCACCTGTAGTGGGAGCATTACTGGTGTGATGGTTGCAGTGGATGTAAGGGCAGCAGGAGGCGGTCTAGTCGACTATCCTCAACTGGGTGTTTGGAGAATAGATAATACTGCGATACTATTAATAGGTCAAGCAGCAGATATTAGGCTGAGCTTAGGAGACTTCAGTCCTGATGGAGTGCTCCAGCATAGATATTAGAGCCCAGAGGGATTGGAAACGCGTAGTATCCGCTGACTAATCCGTGCCTCGGTTGGTCCGTATTTGTCCGTAAATTTATGACACTAAAAGACGCTATGACTGCTACTACGAGTACTAGTGACGCTACTAAGACCGCTGCTGACGCTAGCTTCGTGGGAACTTGTTTGCAGTCAGTAGCGGACGGCAAAGAGCTGTCTTCTGTGCAGTCACAGCGCACCACTGCCGCTCGAGAATTAGCCCAAATTATTCTATCCAGTACTACGATTGCTATCACTGAATTGGACTCAGCATTGCAGCAAGAGCTCACTCAACTGGTGGTCAAAAGCACTCTGTCCTGCAAGTCTCTTTCTAAAACAAAAGAAATGTTGTGGCGAGAATTTCATGCAATGAGACAAGCAAGACTTAAGGACGTGTGGAAGAAGTTTGTGACTCGCAGTGCAGCCGCCACTGGTCACGCCGGACTAGACGATGATCCACTGCTTATGCAGTATGTCTTCGAGAAACTATTTGATAAAGTGATCACATCAACATTTACTGTAGTGACGAGTGAAACACCTGAAGAGCCGATTTCAGCCAATGAAGAGAATGCCCTGAGATATGCAGCAGGCTATGTTCCTCGTTCTCTCATAGCAAAACTCCAGTCCTCGGGCCAACAGCACAGTTGGTCTTCATCCGAACAACAGGCTGTACTTTCCTGTCTTCATGCTATGAGGGCATCTAATGATGATGATGATGAAAGCTATGATAGTTTTATTTCCTATACCCGAAAATGGACAAAAGCTATTAATCGTGGTGGTCTTTTTTTAATCAAGGATGAAGTATATTTGCTGTTCTTTGAGATGGAGAAAAAGATGAGAAAAGAACTAAGCTTTATGCTCCGGGCCAGACGAATTGATAAAGATTCTGTCATCTCCTCGATATCTAGTGACGACAAAGTGCTATCTCACTGGTGCGTTTGTGCAGTATCCCTTGAAGATGAGACTTCTAAAGCACTACTTGTCAAGATCATTGAACTCTGGCTCACTATCCGTGGATTTTCCACTGCTGGGGCTTATGTCGAGTATTATAAACGTTGTTGTAAAAAGAACACTAAAAAAAGTACTGGTCTACGCAAGGGCTTGAAGAGGAAGTATGATAGCAAGAGTTTTGATGATAGTGTATGTACTGAAGACAGAGAAGATTGAAATTTTATTGTTAGTAATACTATTTATTATAATAGTCATGACTATAATCATTGCACCTGTATTATAATTTATTATTGTGAACCAATTTAAGATTGCTGCTATACATCATTACTATAAGGAATAGTATCACTTTTTTGTTGAGGGTTTTCTTCGTGGCCTTTTAGGGAGAGGTGTCTCATCAACAGTAATCTCTTTTCTGTTACGCCCACGCTTGCAATTTCCTCTCACAGCTCTAACAGCAACAGAGCCTTGCACTCGCAAGGATGAGGTGCCATACTGAAAACTGCTAACAGTTGGATTGTCAGAATAGCCGCCTCTCATCCTCTGTTTGCCAAAAAAACTTTCTAGGGGATCCTGGCATAGCTTCTCACTAAGAAAATATTTGACGCCATCTTGCTTTAGGAGATACTTGGTTAACTCAACAAATGATTTCACTGCAGGTAGAAAATTAAAGAACAGTCATGACCATGCATTTACCCGAAGTAAATTTATTGATCACCTGTGATTCTAAGGCCTAGCAGAGTTTCCTGGCTTATACGACACCTGGCCTTCTCATCAGCACTTAGGTCTTTTCGATCATGCACACACTTGTCCCACTCATCCAAGTATGAAAGAAAATCATTTTGGAGCCACTTTAACAAGAAATAATAATAAAATTATCACCTACATAATTATTATGCATGGAATGGTTTGATAATTATACCTTCAATCTGCCGTCATCAACTGATCTATAGGGTAATTTATCCGGTTGCCTCTTAAAAACTCCTTCCTTTAAACTTCGAACATTTAGCATGTCGAAAAACCTGTTGAATGTGCGCACAAACCGCCTCGTCTCTTTGGTTCCAGGGTGATTCTCTAGTTCTAATGCCTCAGCTACAGAGTTGCTCAATACCTGGATGTATATTTAAAAAAAATTAATAATAATTAGTATTACCAGTTGTAATAGCTGCACATGTGCACAATAACAATCAATAATACTAATATACCTGTGCTGCCAAGTCAACTCGCATTTTTGAGTAACTGGTTAGATTTACATGCTCCCACTTTAGTTTCGGCAATATGGAGAGCCCACTGGTGAGAGTTTTGTTGCCATTATGTGTATGGTACAGGTCAACAAGATGTTGCCAGCTGATGAATTGATTATTTATCTATTGAATAATTTGACACTTAAGTTATTGCACTGCATGAAATTATTACATGCATACATAGTTAATACTATTAATATTAATTATTGTTGTTGCATGCATGACTGTGTATTGTTGCATGCATGTGAGGTGTCTTACCCAGAGTGTACGTGAGCGGCTGTGTGCAAATGAATTAGACCAGCAATTGCGAACGGTTTTAATTAGATGAGGAACATCTGAAAAGAAGAAAAGAGGACGCTTTTCTGCACTGTAGACGTTGGGTGTTTTGTAGACAATCTCATTTGGTTGACCATGCATGCTGAAAAATTTACGATTTGGAGAGGCTCCATCACAAGTGGCAGCAAGGACTTTCAAGTTGATGGCTTCAAGATGACGAATGCAGCTCCATACAAGTGAGTACAAATGATATCCTGAGATAGAGGCACTTGGAAACTGAGCATACGGGAATTCAAGATCAGACACAAGTCCGCAAACCATGAAAACAAGCATGTGGGTTGCCAAATGTGGCTGTTCTGATGTACCCAAGCAAGCCTGTTCAAACCTATCGAGGCATTCATTTACTTCACCAAGATTTGTGAAGCCTATCAGCTCACCAGTGTACTTATTGTACACAAGATCTTCCTTTATTTTGACTTCGTCAAAAACCAAACAAACATGTCGCTGGTACTCGGGAGAGCTTTCTATCTTTGCCTCTCTCTTAAGCTGCTCGTCAACATCATCACTGAAACCAGATTGAGCCTTCACGACATGTGTGTAGTCTCGAAGAGTACGCTCAGAAGGCAGAGTGACTACACCTGATGATCTAATTGAGCTATATGAAGCAGATGACAAAAGCTTGATACTCAAACACCATTTGATTATCATGGGATGCCACCTGATCTGTCGCTTATCAGGTGTCTTAAGAGCCTCTACTTGTTGCTCCCAGAAGAGTCTTTGGAATGAGCCTGGTTGATGCTTGCTCAGCACACTGCTTGTCTGCTCCTCAAACAAAGCAGTAAAATCATCATGCAGATCATGATTTTCCAGCACAATTCCATCTTTAGCAGTGATGGCTTGCAGTTTTTCTTGCAACCTCTTTACTTGTGATTTCGCTGATCGCACCTGAGCAGAGCGGTTTACAATTCTTGTGGACTTCTCAGGAGTATTTAGATAGCGAAAGTTGACATGACTAGAAGGATCAGTTCTCTTTGTTGGGGTGGTTGCAAGTCGTTTTTCTAGTCTACTGCGAAGCGATCTGAGTGTTCCACGATACTTGCGGCAAGCACTGCATCTTACTCCTTCTTTACTTACAAGCATTTCGCAAGATGGTGTTCTTACTGTCTCTGTATAGATCTCGCCTTTGCTGTCAGTTACTGTTGATAGGGTGTCAATATAGGCGGAACTCTGTTTGCTGGTGATGGTTTGTCTAATTACAGATACAAAGTCTGGATTGCCAACACAAATGCTGATGGTATGCAGTGTGCTGATTAGTCTGTTTAAATAGATTGAAGATGAGATTTTAGATGGAAATTGCTTGAGAGGGGTACAGCTTTGAGAAGATAGTAATTGATCGTGAATTCGAGCATTCCAGCAGAGGTTAGAATCGATTATCAGTGAATGTGTGATGCAAGGAATGGAGTCAGAAGATTGAGATAGGTAGTGTATTTTGCAGATCTTGATTGCATCATCTGTTGACTGGTCTACCCAGGTCTTGTCGGGCAAAATCATGTTGGCATGCAATTCAGACACGGCTGAGATCTCGGTATCAGAATGATCATCATCAGCACGCAAGCCAGGCAAAGTAGTCTCAGAAGTAGCCTCGCATGCATGAACAAGCTGCATATTGATGTGTATTATAATAATTGTAACACTTTTTATTTAATTTTGTGCACCTTTCTTTGTTTACTAGGCCTTCCTGGGGTAGACCTCCTCTGACGATAGCACGTCCTTTTCTTAGGGATTGAAATCCGACCCATCCTCTACAGCGCATTTTGATTAAAACAGCAAAGATAGCAGTATATAAACTACCCAGTGCTTTTCTCTATCCTTTGAACTATGTTTAGGTTGTTATGAATAGCGTTCTACATTAGTGTTGCTTTAGTGAAAATTTAAGTAAAAGAACCACTGAAAACGCACGTTTTGCTCATTAGCCCAATCACATAGCAAAATATTTTGAAAATTATATTGCTATGCCATGCTCCAGCACTCTCTAAGTCAATATGAATATCAAAAATTCAATCTGAAGGCACAGGCTTGTTGTGAAAATGTAATAACAACTTTTTTATTCTTTTGTAAACATTCAATTGTAACTCACAGATTTAAACGAGAGTTGGTCCACTTTATTTCCAGTCAATTTGATGAACGATATAGTTGGAACAACTTTGTGACAAGAAACATGCCCCTTTTGCTGTTAGCGCTACTATAGACGGCTTTTTTGCAGTGAAGTCGCACGGGCTGTCTCGGTCTGAAAGCGAGGCACGGATACGACGCGGAAGTGACGTCACGTTGTATTATTGCATTTAGGCGTTTCCAATCCCCTCCCCCTCTAATATCTATGGCTCCAGTATAACCTGACCACACCCATACCGTTCATAAGTGGAGATGTGCTGGGAGTGTACCAAACACCTAGCAATGAAAGTGTTGTTCGAATGTACTTTGACAATGACCCAAGTGCACCGTATGCTGAGTTTACCAACGCTACAAACGGAGGAAGCTTTTTTGGCACCCCTATTGTATTTTTTACTGATCCAGATATTTTTAATCAACGTGTGCTCATGACTGTGAAAACCGGTAAATATAAATGATTATAATGATGATTTTAAAGAATTCTTTCCAATTTAGAACCTCCTGAATGCACTGGTGCTGGCTTCCTCACTCTTGAACAACTAAGACAGGAGACTCGTGAGGTGAATATTAATAGAGTCGTCACAAGGAACAAACAACAGAGGGTGTTTCCTGATATCAGATTCACCGGTAGTGGCTCCATCACCAAGTGGATAGTGGGAGCTAGGGCAGCAGGTGGCTCTGCAGGTCCATCAGAGCTACAGATTTGGAGGAGGAGTGGACAAATGTATACCAAAGTGGGCTCTACACAGCTGACAACACAGTCTCCAACTAGTGATCCCAATGTGTATGAGTATATTCCTTCACCACCATTGGAATTCCAAGAGGGAGATTTCCTGGGCTTGTACCAGGATGTTGGTAGCATCGTCGTACCTTATTACCAGGAGAACACTGGTCCAGTAAATAGGAGACATAGTAATCTAGTTAGTAATCCTCTTAACAGTCTCATGGATCCACCACTAGCCGCTGAGTATGACTACCCACTAGTGACAGTGGAGGTTGCAGGCAAGCAATTCACAAATTTGCAAAATAACACTGTTCTGTTCTTTTTTATAGCAACCGGTTTAACACCTAATCCAGCTAGTTTGTCAACCTCACAAGTACTAGATGACGAAGTACACCCATCAACTGCAAAACAGGAGACTGGTAGCAGTACATCCATAAGGCCTTCTAACTCTCCAAGCATTCCACCAGTTATACAGCTGGATAATACCATCCTCTATATATCAGTTGCTTTGATCGCTGGTGCAATACTAATCGTTGCTTTGACAATCTTCGCAGTAGTGATTGGTATCTGTATTTGGAAGAGAAGAAGCAAAAAGAACTCACAGCATTCTGTGAGCACAGCTGGAATGGTTAGTAAAGAATCAGCTGCAAAGCGCAATTCTTATCTGACAACCTCCTTTAACAAAGATGACCATCAGCAGTAAGCACACTGTTCTGTTACTATGAATCCATGATTTGAATTTTGTTAACTGTACGTAGCGGACACATTGTCATTGGGACCGGTCCTGCAATGAATATGCAGCAGAATGAATGCTATGATACCACATCAAATATGAAGACAGATGAGTAAGCAGACAATAGACACTTGTACTGTCATATTTCTATTCTGATACAGCTCCAATGAACCAATGTATGAAGATCTTGATGCAGTAGTACCCAAGAAGGTTCAAGATGATTCAGACTTATATATCTAGCATTATTGCTGTTTGCAGACATTGTACCTGTAAAATTAATAGTCATTTAGAACTGAATTATTCACTTCACAAACTTCAATAATGAAATTCATTGACGTAATAATCATGCTTGTGCAAGACCCGATTGCCTCGTAACTCTATCGGGTGGTATTCTGGCTGACGGGGGTTGCGTTCAAAGTAGCAACAGACGCCGAAAGATTGTAAAACTTGAGCATGCTACTACAAAGAGCAACTGTGCTGTTGCTGCTGTGTGTGCTTCTTTGCTGCAGAGGTAAGGCCAAGCGAGCCTCGCCCTTTACGTATGTGTGATGGTGTTCTCTATGGGCTATAGCTGTGTCTGGTTGCACGAGCGGGTTCATGCACCTGGATCTACTCAAGGAGAGAGCTGAGAAGATTACTAACGACAATGAAGTCTCAGACAACTTTGTTTATCACGGGCTGAGAGTATGGCCCGGACAGAACTTCACCTGTAGTGGGAGCATTACTGGTGTCATGGTTGGAGTGGATATAAGGACAGCAGGAGGTGGTCGAGATGACTATCCTCAATTAAGTGTTTGGAGAATAGATGGTATTGGGATAGTAAGAATAACAATGGTAGATATTGCACCGAGTTTGGGAGACTTCAGTCCTGATGGAGTGCTCCAGTATAACCTGACCACACCCGTATCGTTCCAAAATGGAGATCTGGTGGGAGTGTTCCAACCACCTAGCAATGAAAGTATTGTTCGAATGTACTTTGATAATGACCCAAGTGCACCTTACGCTGAGTTTTACAATGGTTCAAATGGGCAATTATTTTTTGCTGCCATGGACGTACCGGATATATTTAATCAACGCGTGCTCATGACTGTGAAAACCGGTAAATATAAACGATTATAATGATGATTTTAAAGAATTCATTTCCAATTTAGAACCTCCTGAATGCACTGGTGCTGGATTCCTCACCCCTGAACAACTAAGACAGGAGACACGGGAGGTAAATATTAATAGAGTCGTCACAAGGAACAAACAACAGAGGGTGTTTCCGGACATCAGATTCACCGGTAGTGGCTCCATCACCAAGTGGATAGTGGGAGCTAGGGCAGCAGGTGGCTCTACGGGTCCATCAGAGCTTCAGATATGGAGGAGGAGTGGACAAATGTATACCAAAGTGGGCTCTACTCAGCTGACAGCACAGTCTCCAACCAGTGATCCTAATGTGTATGAATACACTCTTTCTACACCACTGGAATTCCAAGAGGGAGATTTCCTGGGCGTTTACCAGGATGTTGGTAGCATTGTTGTACCTTATTACCAGGAGAACACTGGTCCAGTAAATAGGAGAGATAGTAATCTAGTTAATACTCCTCTTAACAGTCTCATGGATCCACCACTAGCCGCTGAGTATGACTACCCTCTAGTGACAGTGGAGGTTGCAGGCAAGCAATTCACACATTTGCACATTACACTAGCTGTACTGTTCTTTTTTATAGCAACCTCACAAGGAATAGATGACGAAGTACACCCATCAACTGCAAAACAGGAGACTGGTAGCCCAACAGATGTGGAAGAGGCATCAAGCCAGCAGTTGGACGCAAGCAGTACATCCATAAGGCCTTCTAACTCTCCAAGCATTCCACCAGCTATGCAGCTGGATAACACCATCCTCTATATATCAGTTGCTCTGATCGCTGGTGCAATACTAATCGTTGCTTTGACAATCTTCGCAGTAGTGATCGGTATCTGTATTTGGAAGAGAAGAAACAGAAAGAATTCACAGCATTCTGTGAGCAAAGCTGCAATAGTTAGTAAAGAATCAGCTGCAAAGCGCAATTCTTATCTGACAACCCTCCTTTAACAAGGATGACCATCAGCAGTAAGTCACTGTTCTGTTACTATGAATCCATGATTTGAATTTTAATTGTGCGTAGCGGACACATTGTCATTGGGACCGGTCCTGCAATGAATATGCAGCAGAATGAATGCTATGATACCACATCAAATATGAAGACAGATGAGTAAGCAGACAGTAGACACTTGTACTGTCATATTTCTATTCTGATACAGCTCCAATGAACCAATGTATGAAGACCTCGATGCAGTAGTACCCAAGAAGGTGCAAGATGATTCAGACTTATATTATATCTAGCTGTATTAGATGATCTACAATGTGTTGTAGCAAAATTCATTGTACCTATAAAATTAATAGTCATTTAAAACTGAATTATAGTAATCTGTGCATTTAATTACAAAAGCATTTGAACTTAAAAAGTGGTTTCAATTACTATCAAAGTTGAATTAACTCAAAACAAAGGTGTGAGTTAAGCCGCCCCTTTCACAATGATTTTGCTGCATGTCTGCATCTCAGCAAGTTGGTACAGGTACTTGCATAATTAAACAAACAAGATTAATGCAACAAAATAATATCATTGTGAGTGGTTCTCCTTGTTCAATAATTCCGCTTGAGTTGAGTTGCTTCACACATGCGTGTCATTGTGTGTGTGTGTGTGTGTGTGTCTGTGCAATTCACGAATGCCATAATTATTATCATATTAATATTCTAGGCCGTGGAGTAAACTACACGTGACACATCTTAATGTGCATTGAGTCATACTACACTTCATGACAATGATCAGCCAGTGATTCCAGTGAATAAATGAAATATTTTGTAATGGAATATCACATCACGATCAGTTGTCTATTTAAAAGATAAAAGCGCTATTAACATACGTAGTTCGTACCATTTTAGTATAGCTTTGAGGAGCTGAGACAGAAAATTGCGATGAGATGCTTCAGTATTGTAGGCTGACAAAACTTGTTGCTAAATAAGGTTTACACACATTGCTTTGAGAAGTGATTGGCCTATCTCAAGTTGTACCTTTATAGCACCATATTTCAGAGCACATCCCACATACCATTGGATTTCCTGACAATGAAGTGTACGCCCATATCTATGGTACGCCTAAATGTCGGGCGAGCGGA
The DNA here is from genome assembly GCA_964017065.1 of Haliclona indistincta. Taxonomy (NCBI): domain Eukaryota; kingdom Metazoa; phylum Porifera; class Demospongiae; order Haplosclerida; family Chalinidae; genus Haliclona; species Haliclona indistincta. The sequence continues at coordinate 12,352,795 of OZ024787.1, read as the reverse complement.
TGCACTGAAACGCGAGCCATAGCTATTACGTAGGGTGGTGCCTAAAACCCGGGACGGGACGGGACATGCGCGGGACGTCCCGCCGGGACAGGATCATCCAATCCCGTCCCAAGCTGAAATTAGGAAGCTCCTGCAAGCAGCGCAATGTTTAAGACAGCACTCTTCTAGCTTTGGTTGACTTTCTATGCCACCAAAGATAAAAATTATTATCAATGCCATTGAGAAGTGAGTGTTGCAGATCAAGAAGCCTGCAGTTACGTACGTTCACCACTTTTTGATGATAGGAATTATGAATGGAACATCGGTGTCAGCATGCTATTGATCGTCTATCAACAGTGATAACTTTGCTTCAAGTAGTACACCATGCATCCTATGTAAAAATGCAGTAGTTATACTATAGACACTACTCCCAGCAATACCGTGACAGTTATAACAAGACAATCTACAATAGAAACAATGTGCTGTTCATTCTTCAGTGTTCATAAACCATTTTATAAGACAACTTATTATAATGCTTGCACATTCATGCCTATGCATTAATACTTACCTTTCTCGATAGACCGAATAAATCGGATAAGCAATACTGATTACATTGGACTTTAGTGTCAACCTTTTGTTCCTGTATAGTTACGTTCGACATAATTATGATCACTGGTAGCATTCGACCCATGCTGGAAATGTATAGTTAAGATCATTTATGTACACACAAATTCACATCACTACTTCTCACTTTTATTTACTACACTGTAGCTACCATGCATAATTATCTCACCCTTTAAAGTAGTAAATAAAAGCACTATAGAGTGTAATTACCCTTTTATGTGCTAAATATTCCAAAGCTCTTCTTCCTTGTTTGTCGACTGTGTATCTCAATTGATCAACCTAATCAATGAAGCACCTAAGGTGCAGATGCCTCGGTGGAATGACTCATTATCCACAAACACAACTATCCACCATTCCTCAAACACAGCAACTGCAAATGCATGTATACAGGATTTCTGTACAGCAATCACAATGCAGTGCTTTAGTTATGCAATCAGAAGCCAATCAGTGCTAACCACAATTCAACTGGGCGGGTCTACAGTGTTTAGCACAGCTCGAGCACAGCACAGCAGTTACACGCATACAACGAGCGAGATAGCTCCATAGTTTGCTTACATAATTTCTCTGGACCTGCGCTGCTATCCTGTAGTAAATTCTAACCTATCAGCTTCTAGGCAGTCAACTGTGGACAGCAAGTTTGCCTCCAGTGGAGAAGTCCAGATCGCCAGCAACGGTGAACAAATAGTGCCATAACTCACGAACTAAGCTTCGCATAAAGTTTTCACATGTTCGAAAGTGAGATAATACCGTGTTCTACTTGCATTGCTAGTTTCAGGGCTTAACTTTCAGCGCGCGCTACAAAACCGAACCAGGAGACGCAGTAACTCACGAACAGAGCCTTACAACCAAAATCCTTACAATTCATTTTCAAGCAAATGTCGACTTTAGCTTGTGTTGCACGTTTCAGCGCTTGATTTTTAGCGAGCTACGAGAAATCGTTGCGACAGACTGACAGAATGAATGAATGACTGAATGACAACACGACTACTGTATGCCTCGTGGCTCCGCCCACCGAGGCATAATAAGGTGGTCAATTTGATGTTGTGAAAGATGAACATAACTGCTGTTGAACAGCTGAGATTCCCTTTGAGTCAATAGCCAGAGATGGAAATTCACTGGAGACGGAACAATTCAGTGTACACTATGATGCAGTTTAAACTAGGCACCGAAGGTGCTTATGCCTCGGTGGAATGTTATGCATACATGCCTGTCTGACTAAATACGCTGAACTGAAATACACAAGCAGTAATGAAAGTCTGCTGTTGCTAGTTGAACACTATGTTAGTGGCTGACAACTTATAAAAACATACACAATGAAGCACCAAAGCGGTGCTGATGCCTCGGTGTGATAGTATAGTGTTGTGAGGAATAATTATTTGAAGGTATAATTGAGCGAGTTAAACATGAAACATGAGGAAGAGGGAACTTGTTGAGAATGCAGTTGGGAATTGTCCAGCAGTCCTCACTCAAGTTTGATCGATTATAAATTTAGAATGCGCACGCGCACGAGCATGCAGATAGTGCGCATGCGCATCCACAAAATTATTGGGATCGCTTACGCTTATATAAGCGCGCATTACTCAGTGTGCTACCGTTGTCTGTTGATTGCGATTTTGCGACAGAGTACTTCGTGACACTGAGAGTACAGTTCCAGTACGACAGTCATCATCTACCCCGGGCACCACCGAGCTCACACAGTTTTGGACGAACAGCCGACCCGTTGCAACTCTCGAATTCAGGTGCAGCTCTCACTGCTCATGTGTGACATGGCTAAAAGGTCTTATGCGAGTTTGGAGAATATTGACAACCCGAATTCAAGTGCAAACGTGCACGGCGCAGTTGTATCCATATCTCCGGTGAAAAAAGGCCGAAAATGTTTGTTTTTTGATGGTGAATTTGCCGATGATACCAGTAAAATTCGCCTTGTTGGTTTCGATGCTTCGCAACAGAGGAAACTTTCTGAATTTCATGATAGACAAGTGCCCGTCGAACTACAAAACTGTGAAATTAAAAAGTCTCGCTATGCTGACGTTTATGATCTAATGCTGAGGAGTAGAAGTATAATCAAAGAGTCCAGTCGAGATATCAATGCAGCATCTTTGATACAAGATCACGATGCTACGGTTGAGGCGGCTGAAATACAACTGGATCGCTTGCCTGACATCGACGTATTTGTTAAAGTCACAGTCAGTGCTAAAGTTAAGGAAGTGAAAGATGCTGAAGCAATAGGTGACAAGTTGAAGCAGGATGTGATATTGGCTGATTCGACAGGTTTCGCAAAGCTTACCTTATGGGAGGAGTATGTAACATCACTGATAGAAGGAAGAAGTTATCGTTTTAAAAATTTAGTGGTCAAGTCTTATCAGTCATCAAAGTACTTATCGAGAGGAGAAGGAACAGATGTAGACAGCATTAATGATATTGGGATAGTTGCTACCACAAGCTGTGTTGCCGAAGAATGCTGCAGCACTACCTTGAACAACTGTATTGTTGTAGGAGTTCCTGAGTTGGAGACTTATAAACTATGTCTAAAATGCAAGTCCCGTGTGGAGCCCGTATCTTCCTTATTGGGCAGCTGCTCGAATTGCCGTATGATGCAGCGGTATAGCATTTGCACTGACAGTACAACGGCTAAGCTTTTGGTGATGTATGATGATTCTGGGTCTCAGAGGAAAATGATGCAGGTACTTGTTTTCGGTGAAAACCTGTTACACAAGTGGATTGGAGGCGAAACCAGACATGAAGTTACACAGGAGTTACTGTTAACTGCACCTGCAGTGAGCATTGAAATCTCTGAAAAGAAAGTAGTTCAAGAAGTTCATCTCTGACTCAACTTGCTATAGCTCAAAATTTGTAGTTATTCCCGCTGTGATATACCAACTGTGATTTTCTTCCCACTCTGTTCTAAACTTTAATATCAAAATGTTGTCAAGTTGAATCCTCTGCATTTTAGTATAGTTCCGTTACAACTAATCGCTTTGTCACATGAAAGTGTTCAAGACTCAGTTATTGGGCGTGCCTGGAATTTTAGCTGGGTCGGTTGTCACATTCAGTTGTGATTCTTAGCGTGAGCATGCGCACTTGCGACATCATGTGTTCATATGGCCATGCATGGATCCGGAAAATGGATGATAGACTTTGCCACGTCCTTGAAACTAATACCTGTTCCCGTTGGCTGACTATAGACATTCTTGGTGGTTCCGAACAGCGAAACAAATCCAAGCATGTATCAGTATAAAACAACTGTAAGCTAGCTGATAAACGCATAATATGCATATTTTATTCTTAATGTACATGCATGCACGCGTAAAATGCCACTGGTCAAAAAGTTAACTTTGATTCTTGGTTTCTTGGTGACCACCAGATCATAACAAATTCAATTATAATTATTTGATCATTAAAATTTTAGTGAGAGTATAATAATGAAAGTCGGTGTAAATCAAAGTCAGTGTGACTCTAATGAATTTACAAAAACATAGTTATAATAACAAGTACAAAATCCAGAACCAATTTTTACAAGTAAATTGTTACAGAAAGTAAAAATGAAATATAAAGGGAATACTTCAGAATACATCCACTATTGTGGCAACAACAGCTTATTATTAATAAGCTATTATGTTCATCACTAGCACTCCCAATTGGTTGATTTAAAAGCTGATATGAATAGCACATTAGTCACAGTTCATTGCTTAGTCAGCGAAGTGAGATGACAATCAGAAACAGTACACAGGAATAGAACAATAAACAGCATCATGATCACTATAGTACACATCACGGACATTGAATTGCACTTGGTTGCTAGTAAAGTACACATGATCTATCGAGGTAGCTCTGTCAGTAGTAGGCTCATTCACTAGCTGTACATAACCATGCAACAACATTAATGCTTGTAATTCAGAAACATGATCACTATGCAAAACATCATCATTAAAATCACCCAAGATAACAGTTGGTACACCAGTAGCACTAACATGCTGCAGTAATCTAGTCATAAGCTGAACAAGCTGTCTCATTGGTACACTTGGTGACCTGTATACTACTGCTACTTGTAGTCTCTTGTCAGCAATAGACAAACATGTTACAAGACTTTCAATACCATTATGCACAAAGGCCACAGTATTATCAGGCTGCATGATATTAGGCACACATATCATAGTTCCACCCTTGTGATCATTCATTGATCTATCACACCTCAACACCACATCATGATCAGTGCTAGTAACAGGTGATGGCTGTGCTGGGGATAACCAGGTCTCACAGAAACACAACACATTAACACTCATTAGCTCAGCATCTGCTTCTATGTCTGGTAACTTTGAAACAATTGATCTAACATTCAACAATGCAACAGTAACATGGCTTGTACATGGCAGACACTGTATTGGTGGTATTGTCTGTAACAAGTTGTCACACAATCTAGTCATCTCATCATCAACCAATTCACTCTTCCTAATGGCTTTAGCATTAAAATTAACAATATGTAAACCACTCAATGACTTCACTCTACTCAGTGCTACATATATCTGCCCAGCATTGAACCTAGTACCAATCATATTAACAACAATAGCATCTAGTGTCAATCCCTGTACTTTATGAATAGTAGTAGCCCATGATAGTGTTAGAGAGAACTGTAATCTTGTAATCTCAGCACCACGCTTGCCTCTAGCTAGAAATGAAACTTCAACTTTGCTCACAGGTACAGCATTGGGATACATTGTACGAAACCTACTAGCTTGATGAGCTGTCTGACCAACTTTCTCACAGTCAAACTTCACAAGCACAGTGGTTACATCATTGTTATCATTGGTGACAATATGGACCACCTCCCCTCTGGCACCATTAACCAAACCATCAGACACAGACACATTAGTGGTCAGCATCACCCTGGCACCAACAGCAATATTCAATACACTGTGTAAACCACCAGTTTCTGTTCTTTTAGAAGACAATGAGGCTAGATCAATATGCTTAGTTTGACCTGTCACAGCATCACTAGCTTTCACAGCATACCTCCTGACTGCACTGGGTATTCTCTTCAACATACTATCGTTATGCTCATCTACATCAGCATTCAGTTTGTACACATGCAATGCTTCACTAGGATAGTCAGGGCTATCAGGGGATACCACTCTAGACTCTAGTACAGCAATATCATCACTGGTACAACTAGCAGTTCTCACTCTACACAACAACTCAGCAAATGCACTGTCACCTCTTTGCCTCATAATCTCATCAAGCTCTAACATTTTAAACTCATCTTGCCATATTGAACCAGACTTGTACAACTGAGCATAACTGTCTCTAACAGTACTGAACAACATGGGTTGAGCAACAGGTGGTAATTGATACAAGTCTCCCACAGCAAGCACACTCACTCCACCAAACATTACATCATTAGGCACTCCTTTAATCTGTTGTAATCTTTTGTGTACCTCTAGTAACATGTCAGCACCAACCATACTCACTTCATCAATAATCAACAACACTAGCTTAGATAGCTTGCTACGCAATGTGTTCACCTTCTCACTGCTAAGAGGCTGAAAACCACCATATCTGCTTTTACCCAATAGAAATGCTGAGTGTAGTGTCATACCATTCACATTAAAAGCTGCAACACCAGTGGGAGCTGTTAGCAATACCAGTACATCATCAGGCTCTACTGACCCAGACTGCTTGATCAACCTAATAGTATCAGACTGTATCAACCTAATCACATGAGACTTGCCCACACCACCAGGACCACTCAAGAACACTCTATATGGCTTGATGTGTTCACCTTTCTTCATAGCTAATACTGTTTGCTTACACCAGTGTCTATGGTACATGATCATTGCTCTTTGCTTACTATTCAGACCTCTCATTAGCTCTCTATACTCATCAGGTGGTATTACAGCAGGATTAGCAGCACCTTCATATCTAACACTCAAACCACCTGAACCTGTAGTACTACCTTGCACTAGGTTAGCATTGTCTATCAAATCTTGTTCAGCTAGTTCAGTCAGTGTCTCAACACCTTGTTCTGCTGCTTGTGCATTACTAGCTTCAGTACTAGGGGCTATCTGACACCAGGCATGCTCAGGTCTATTATCATCATCAACATTAACATTCTCTATATCCTCATTAGTGTACTTGTTCTCATTCTCTATCACAACAGCTCTAACCTGCTCATAATGCTCAGCATAACTAGCACAACCACCCAGCAGATCAGCTTCTTCATCATACCATGGGTAATACAACATCAGCTTTGCTCTATACCAATTGCTAACATCACTATCTTTATTGTACTTCCTAAACCTGATCACAGCTTGTCTTCTACGCTCATTCATCAGACCATAACCACCAGTTAGTGTAATCTTCTTAGTACTACTCTCACTATCAGTGTCTGGTAATTCATCATTATACACTTCATCATCTTTCTTATTGTAACATGTGGAATATGAGGCAGCAAATTCAGCTAAACACATGTCCTTCAGCTGCTGTGGTCTATGCATGTATCTGTCTACTAAGCTCTTCTGAAACACATCACTATCTTCCCCATCCAGCTGATCTATTGCATCACGTCCCTTGAGAACAGCAATTCTATCTTTCTTAACATTAGTATCAACAAACACTACAGCTCTACTCAACTGTTTCATAGGCAATGACAGCAACCTATACACAGCTTCCTGGGCACTAACCTCCCTGTGGTCTAGAAATGCTGAACCAATCTTTCTCAGCTGTGTTCTAAGCTCATCTGTTCTCACTTCAGCTGCTACCTGCTTTAGCAATACACCCATTGATTTCTCTGTCTTCATTATGTATGAAGCCACATACATCACACAAGCATAGGCATCTAATACATACTGTATATATCCATGTTGGCTTGCCATGCTAGCATAACAGAGGGATTGTAGTTATTAACATTCTGCTCATTAGGTTCACGCTTCAACAACACAACATTACCACCCTTAGTGACCTGTAGTGCTTCAATATACTCATCTCTATCAACACTAGCTCTGGTCAGTACATCATCAATAGTGGCATTAGGGTCACAGTCTGGCAGCACTTGCCGTACTTTACTCAACACACTCTGAGCTTTATCATACACTTCACCATCACTACATGGACTAGCAATGACTGTACTAGGGCTAGGAGGATGAGGGAAATTGAACCTGCAGCGCTTGTTTCTCTTGCAATATGAGGAATGTCTATGCTGCTGGACCATCAACAAAAGCTCTTTCAATTTACAATCATCAGCTGGAATAGCACATGACACATATTGATCAATGAATGCACACACATCTTCATTACTATCCACACCATACTTGGGAGCATCTTTCACCCACAGCACACAATGAGCATGTGGTGACCCTCTAGACTGAAACTCAACTCTTATAGCATAATCAACAATCTCACCCAAAGGCTTGGCTTTAGACTTTAGTACATCTTGGAAGAAACTATTCAACCTGTATTGAAAGTGTCTAGCTGCTGTCACAGGGTTGCGTCTTAACCAGTTACTCTTCTCATCAAATGACAATGCTGCTACATCCTCATCACTGTAATTAACACCATACTGTCTAGCAATGATCTGTATCATATCAGGCCACTTCATATCAGCCGCTGACAGAGTAAAAAACCATGTAGGAGTACCAAGCTGCCTTATCATTGCTAACAAGTCATAAAATGTACGCTGGTAATATGGTGGGGAACCTCTAACATTCTTCAGGAACCTGTAAGCTTTGTCAGTACGCACATTATCACTCATAAATGATTTGTCCTTCACTTGAGAAGCTGTAATCTGCTGGGTAGGCTTCTGTCTCCATGCAAAGTTATTACCATCATCAAGCACTTGCTTACACTCAACAATATACTGAGCAACAAATAGGTAATCCAAGTCTCTAGCAAACCTACCATCAATATCCTGTAGACGTGCATTGAAATACTTTCTATAGGTAATCTTTCTCTCTCGCTTACTACCAAAACCACCTTCACCATAACAAAACTTATCAGGGTTACACATAAGCTCAAAGTTGGGATCTGACATGATAAACAATGGTTTCTGTCCTTCAGCTGGGGCAATGCTCACTGTCTGGTCAGGGTTCTCTAGTGACATCATACTAGCATGAGTACCACCAGTAATCTCTAGTCTGTGCTGATCACCAGCTGCTATAGTCTCATCATCAATCTCATCACATTCATTATCATTGGATACTGGGAGGGTATCGTTAGCAACAGTATTGTCTAGAATATCAAGACCAACAAAGTGATATTGCATTATCAACCCAAGGCTCAGTGACTGCTCACATACATCACCAATAGGAGTATTCACAGCAATACTGGTACCATCATTATTAGCACAGTACACAACAATGTTCACATTAAACATGTTACACATGGCTGCTATAGCAATACTATCACCCCAGGCACCTTCACTTAATTTTCTAACATACTTCTGATAGCGCAGCTCTTGCTGTACTACAGGGTCTGTAATGGACTCAATGTAAGCATCTTCCTCATCAGGTGGTTCATTGTCAGCATTATACCCATCACTGCTAGATACTGACTGATGCACAAAGTCACTATAGAAATCACCATAACGTGACAAGTACTGGCACACAGCTTGTCTCAGACTACTAGCATCAACAACATCACGACCTAGATACTGAAGCTGGTAAGCACATGCACTGAACAAACAATTACCATCACTAGGCACATCATGTATTTCAAATCCTTCCTTTCTAGCAAACACTTTCAATGCATTAGTATAATATGACACTGGATCACTAGGGTTGATAGAACTATTACTAGCAACAGGTGGGTCGTTAACTGTAGCGATACTAGTATTGTCATCATGTTCCATACTCTCTGGCTGCTCTAACATGCTCATAGCAAGCTCTTCATCATCAGCAGCAGCACTCTCTACCCAATCATCAGCAATGTCTACATCAGCATACAATGTGTTGTTTGCTTTAAGCCACTTCAATGCATTGATCAATTTCTGAGGGGACACATAGTCATACAAATAGTGACCTTTGTACAATAGATTACGCTTCAGTTTCAATGGCACTAACTCACATTCAGAAGGTAGTCTTGGTAACATTGTACACACACGGTCTATCTTAGATGGTACATTAACAGCAGGACCATGTATACACCTCTGTTTACCACTAGGCAGTGCTACCATCTTCATGAAGGGTACACGCAATGATATCAATCTTTGCTCTAATGCATTCAAATGTGACAGCTCAGCAGGCTCATTATCTAGTTCCATCCCATTAGCTTTAGCTTGTACTGGCAGGTTACCTCTAGACAAAGCCCCATCACATGTCTTACACACCCACTGTTTACCTTCACTAGTAACATAAATATGCTCACACAATTCCCTCAACAACTCTGGGCTGGCTTTAGTGTACTTGATAGGATTGAAACCAATAACTGAATGCCTGTACAACATCCTATGACAACATGTACACACAAATTCTGGACCAATTTTAACTTTTGCTAAAAACTCATGGATGACTACATCAATTGATTCAGACCTAACTGTAGACCTGGCAATAGCTTTTACACAACGATTTTTTTCTTTGCGTTGTTCAGTATCACTTTCAGTCTCATTAGCTCTCTTGTTAGCTTTGCACAATCTATTACTAGCTCTACGTAATTCAGTATCACATTCAGTCTCATTAGCTCTCTTGTTAGCTTTGCACAATCTATCATTAGCTCTACGTAATTCAGTATCACATTCAGTCTCATTAGCTCTCTTGTTAGCTTTGCACAATCTATTACTAGCTCTACGTAATTCAGTATCACATTCAGTCTCATTAGTTCTTTTGTTAGCTTTGCACAATCTATTACTGGCTCTACGTAATTCAGTATCACATTCAGTCTCATTAGCTCTCTTGTTAGCTTTGCACAATCTATTACTGGCTCTACGTAATTCAGTATCACATTCAGTCTCATTAGTTCTTTTGTTAGCTTTGCACAATCTATTACTGGCTCTACGTAATTCAGTATCACATTCAGTCTCATTAGCTCTCTTGTTAGCTTTGCACAATCTATTACTGGCTCTACGTAATTCAGTATCACATTTAGTCTCATTAGTTCTTTTGTTAGCTTTGCACAATCTATTACTGGCTCTACGTAATTCAGTATCACATTCAGTCTCATTAGCTCTCTTGTTAGCTTTGCACAATCTATTACTGGCTCTACGTAATTCAGTATCACATTCAGGCTCATTAGCTCTCTTGTTAGCCTTCCTATCTCTATCATTAGCTTTGCGTAACTCACACGTCTCCACAGTTTCCTTACTTCTCCTGTTTCTTATTTCAACTTTCTTACACCTCTTGCTGCTAAACAAATATCCACACTCTGGACACTGTGACTTTCTGCAATGGCTAATAGATTCACACTTGGGACAGGTCTTATGCAACGCCATGTCTGCAATAAAAATTGAGTAAAACCTGCAGAAATCTGCACTATAACATACTGGCTGGAGCTGGCTGAGAGTTTCCTGTGGCTAAAACTGGCAGAGAGTCTCCACGGGTTGGAACTGGCCGGTTATCTAAAGGCCCAGGGTTGACTTCGACGTCACCAGCAATGAGGAGAAGAAAGAAAATAGTTGCAGAGTAGGGACGCCGTGAGTGATAAAAGCACGGACGAGTACGGAGAACAGACCGAGTATTGAGTGAAGAAACAGCCAAAAAAGTAGGGATATGTACTACTGAGACATCTTCCACAAATGCTTGCTGTGCTCTTAGAAGACACAGCAGAAGTGTAGCCAAGGCAAGAATATGTCTGGGTCTCGATCTGACACGATGACTGGTCATCTTGATCGACCTGAGCGTGATGAACTTGAAGTCCTTGATCATGAACAGCAAATGGAAACAGCCACTGACAACTTGATTCGCACTGTATTTCAGGTCGCTTCGACGATAATAAACTCTCTGAACATTCCACGTGACTTTATCATGAAAATAAGGGCGTGTACGTATCTAGCTGCATGGGCGCGGCCAACAGCACACGGTTGCTAGCAAGCTTGCAGCTTTTGAATCACGAGCTGCATTTTGCATCCGTTACTAGTAGATCTTCCACGCTGTTCACAAACTCACTGGCTGCAAGGCAGCCATCTGTAGACAACTTTGTCTTCAGAGAAGTCCACCAATAGCCATCCAGGTGAGGTATTTACGCGGTAACTTACGCACTAAGCTTTAAAATCAAACTTCTGAAAATTCAAATCCGAGCAACTATCGATTTCTACCCGTGTTGCTTGTTTCAGCGATTAGTTTTCAGCGAGCTACGAGAAATCGTTGCGACAGACTGACTGAATGAATGAATGAATGAATGAACTAGGCACCAAAGGTGCTGATGCCTCGGTGGAATTCCATTATTGTACACAGCACTGGACTAGCTACAGTAAACTCCTCCTATTATACAAGCTATAGCACATTTCCTGTACAGTAACTACCCACCATTCCACAAACACAGCAACTGCAGATGCATCTATACAGGATTTCTGTACAGCAATCACAATGCAGTGCTTTAGTTATGCAATCAGAAGCCAATCAGTGCTAACCACAATTCAACTGGGCGTGTCTACAGTGTTTAGCACAGCACACGCATACCACGAGCTAGATAGCTTCCATAGCTTGCTTACACGATTTCTCTGGACCTGCGCTGCTATCCTGTAGTAAAATTCTAACCTATCAACTTCTAGGCAGTCAACTGTGGACAGCTTTGCCTTTGGAGAAGTCCAGATCACCAGCAACGGTAAACAAAGTGAGCAAATAGCACCATAACTCACGAACTAAGCTTGATATAAAGTTTTCACATGTTCAAAAGCGAGGTAATACCGTGTTCTACTTGCATTGCTAGTTTCAGAGCTTAACTTTCAACGTGCGCTACAAAACCGAACCAACCGAGAGCAATTCACACGGTAACTTACGCACTAAGCTTTAAAATCAAACTTCTGAAAATACAAATCCGAGCAAGTATCGATTTCTACCCGTGTTGCTTGTTTCAGCGATTAGTTTTCATCGAGCGACGAGAAATCGTTGCGACAGACTGACAGAATGAATGACTGACTGACTGACACCACGACTACTGTATGCCTCGTGGCTCCGCCCACCGAGGCATAATGACAGAATGACTGACACCACGATTACTGTATGCCTCGTGGCTCCGCCCACACCGAGGCATAATAAACTGCAGCCTTTCTGTACAGCAATATATAGTTATGCAATCAGAAGCCAATCAGTGCTGACCACAATTCAACTGGGCGTGTCTACAATGTTCAGTACAGCCCATGCATACTAGATAGCTTCCATAGCTTGCTCACACAATTTCTCTGGACCTGTGCTGCTATCCTGTAGTGAAATTCTAACCTATAAGCTTATAGGTAGTCACCTATGGATAGCTTTGCCTTTCCAGATCGCCAGCAACAGCTCGATCGCGAGCCGGTGAGCAAATTGCGCCATAACTCACGAACAAAGCTTCGTATAAAGTTTTCACATGTTCTAGAGCGAGATAATACCGTGTACTACTTGCATTGCTAGTTTCAGAGCTGAACTTTCAGCGTGCGCTACAAAACTGAACCAGCCGTGAGCAATTCACGCGGTAACTTACGCACTAAGCTTTAAAATCAAACTTCTGAAAATTCAGATCCGAGCAAGTATCGATTTCTACCCGTGCTGCTTTTTTCAGCGATTAGTTTTCAGCGAGCTACGAGAAATCGTTGCGACAGACTGACTGACAGAAGCACCAAAGGTGCAGATGCCTCGGTGGAATGCAACCATTTCACATACACAGCAACAAACTGCAGCTGTTGTACCTTTCTGTACAGCAATCACAATGCAGTATAATAGTTATGCAATCAGAAGCCAATCAGTGCTGACCAGTGCTGATTCAACTGGGCGTGTCTATATTGTTCAGGGCACAGCACATACAGTGCTTCCAGTCTAGACATTCCAAAATTGCACGTTTTGCTAACATGAAATGTTTTTACTCATAAAAACTAAACGAAACGTTTTATAGCAGTCAAACTTGGTGAGAAGGCTGATACATCCTTCTAGAGTAAGTGTGCCTAGTCTAAACTACAAGCCCTACTTGATCTCAAAGATACAAACGGTGAAGTGGCAGTTGTCGGAAACACCCAATTAGCTTTTATTTTTAGACCATAAAATCTGTAAGAAGCTTAGTTAAGGAAAAAGCTTTGGTGTGCAGGCGAACAACTAGTTCATCTACCAAATACTCTAGAGCCAATGCTTAACTATCATGCAAACTAAAGTTCGGTCCAAAACAAACTCAAAAATCAACAAAAAATCAAAGTCAGAAAGTTTTTAGACTCAAAAATCTGCAACTTTGCGAGTTAAGAAAAAGCGCTCCGTAGGCAAGTAGCCTTATGCCTTAGCTAATCACAGCTCTTCGCTCGTGGCTGTAACTTACACCGTCGGCGAATACGAGGTGCTGGTAGCAGCAGCACTCGCCCGCTCTGTTCGTCTTCGTCTTAGTTTATGACGTATCAATGACGTTTTCCAAGTTGATGACCGTACATTCCCGCATATTCTATCGGATATGCAGATAAATTGACGTCATCAATCTGGTACCAGTCATTGGCACGTCATAACAAAGACGAAGACGAACAGAACGGGCGAGTGCTGCTGCTACCAGCACCTCGTATTCGCCGACGGTGTAAGTTACAGCCACGAGCGAAGAGCTGTGATTAGCTAAGGCATAAGGCTACTTGCCTGCGGAGCGCTTTTTCTTAACTCGCAAAGTTGCAGATTTTTGAGTCTAAAAACTTTCTGACTTTGATTTTTTGTTGATTTTTGAGTTTGTTTTGGACCGAACTTTAGTTTGCGTGATAGTTAAGCATTGGCTCTAGAGTATTTGGTAGATGAACTAGTTGTTCGCCTGCACACCAAAGCTTTTTCCTTAACTAAGCTTCTTACAGATTTTATGGTCTAAAAATAAAAGCTAATTGGGTGGTTCCGACAACTGCCACTTCACCGTTTGTATCTTTGAGATCAAGTAAGGCTTGCAGTTTAGACTAAGCACACTTACTCTAGAAGGATGTATCAGCCTTCTCACCAAGTTTGACTGCTATAAAACCTATCGTTTAGTTTTTATGAGTAAAAACATTTCATGTTAGTGAAATGTGCAATTTTGGAATGTCTAGACTGGAAGCACTGTACAACGAGCGAGATAGCGTCCATAGCTTGCTTACACAATTTCTTTAGACATACGATGTAACCTATCAGCTTCTAGGCAGTCAACTGTGGATAGTTTTGTCTACGGAGAACTCTAGATCGCCAGCAACGGCCATCGATCGCGAGGTAAGCAAAGCTACGCCATAACTCTAGAACGCAGCTTCATATACAAGTCTGCCGTGCTGTTCTGAAGTAAAGGCGAACTCACTAGCTGTAAGGGAGCCAGCAATAGACAATTTTGTCTTTACATCAGCAACTAGATCGCCAGCCGGCGATCGCGAGGTAAGCAATCACGCTATACATGGTTTCGCGACAGAGGCGTGATGGAATGTTCGCGCTGAATATAATGAGAAAAACGCGCTATGACGAGGTGACCGCCTACTGGTGGACAGGGTCCACGGATGAAATTCGCGAACGTATGCGAAGCTGACAGTAGATCAGTATATTACCGCGAAATTCATCCGTGGACCCTGTCCACCAGTAGGCGGTCACCTCGTCATAGCGCGTTTTTCTCATTATATTCAGCGCGAACATTCCATCACGCCTCTGTCGCGAAACCATGTATAACTCACGAACAGAGCCTTATAACCAAAATCCTTACAATTCATTTTCAAGCAAATATCGACTTTAGCTTGTGTTGCACGTTTCAGCGCTTAGCTTTCAGCGAGCGACGAGAAATCCTGCCGACAGACAGACAGACAGATACACAACACGACTACTGTATGCCCCGTGGCTCCGCCCACCGAGGCATAATGAATATATCAGTATTGCTACTAACTTATCCGAGAAAGGTAAGTATTAAGAAAGGTGATTATTATTATAATGAGAAAGGTGAGTATTAATGCATAGGCATGAATGTGCAAGCAATAATTATAATAAGAAGAGATCAGTGGTCTTATAAAATGGTTTGTGAACAATGAAGAATCAAGAATGAACAGCACATTGTTCTATTGTAGATCGTCTTGTTATAACGGTCACGGTATTGTTGGGAGTAGTGTCTATAACTACTGCATTTTTACATAGGATGGTGTACTACTTGAACTAGGCAAAGACACTGTCCATAGACGATCAATAGCATGCTGACACCACATAGTTTTGATGTTCCATTCATAATTCGAAAAGTCATGAACGTACGTAACTGCAGGCTTCTTGATCTGCAGCACTCACTTCTCAATGGCATTGATAATAATTTTTATCTTTGGTGGCATAGAAAGTCAACCAAAGCTAGAAGAGTGCTGTCTTAAACATTGCGCTGCTTGCAGGAGCTTCCTGATTTCAGCTTGGGACGGGATCACGGGATTGGATGGTCCTGTCCCGGCGGGACGTCCCGCGCATGTCCCGTCCCGTCCCGGGTTTTGGTTTTAGGCACCACCTTACGTAGCTCCGCCCACGTTACAGCAGTCTTATTTCTCGGTAGACGATCGACCTAACGTATTATGGTGATTTCATGCAACAGCGTGCAATGAGAATCGTTGGTTCTATTACTATCGTGTGTAGTGTGCTCCTAGTCTGTAGCAAAGGTGAGCTACAGTTCTTTGTCGCGTGCTTACCCAATATAACTGATTCTGAACTCCGTCAGTGATCAATGGCTGTACTCGCGGATTTATGGAGCTAGATCTGCTCAGGAAGAGAGCTGGGAAGATTCCAGATGGAGACATAAACGAAAATAGTCTGGATGGAAAGTTCAGATTGCTTGATGAGAGCTTCAGCTGCAGTGGAACCATGACCGGTCTTCTTTTTGTTGGACTGTACAGAACTGGTATGGGAAGAGACATGTATCCTGAGATACAGTTATGGAGAAATACTGGTGGTAACACGTACACCAGGCAAGCCGGTGAAGAGATGGAATTGGCTGTAGGAGTATTCGGTCCTGATGGAGTGCTCCAGTACAATCTGACCACTCCCATGTTGTTCCAGAGTGGAGATAAGTTGGGAGTGTATCAACCAGCTATAGGTGATAGTATAGTGAGAGTGTACTATAGATCAGGAACTGCTACTACTTATGAACTTGGTAATAATGCCCAATCAACAATTAACTTACCTGCTCTCTCTTCTAAATTTGATGAGCAAGTTCTTATATCACCAGTTACAGGTTAGACTAAATGTTCAGTGTTACTTTTATTTTTTATCAATCACAGACTCATCCAGCTGCACTGGTAGCTTTCCTAATCGTTCTGTCCTGAGACAAGGTGCACTGGACCTCAATATCAATGAAGTAAGGAGAAGAGACAGGCAACAGCGTCTCTTTCCAGACATCACTTTCACCTGTAATGGCTCCATCACCAAGTGGATAGTAGGAGCTGAAGCAGAGAATGATAATGATCTTCCTGAGCTTCAAATATGGCGGAATACTGGAGGAACCAGATACACCAGAGCAGGCTTCAGTCTACTTCCTTCTAACACACTTTCTGGTAATGTTGCTGAGTACACTCTCAGCACACCACTGGAGTTCCAGGAGAGAGACATACTGGGAGTGTACCAACCACCGAGAGGAGACAGTGCATTAGTTGTGTACTATCAGCGACTTGATGGTCCTGTGAACTATGAGGAAGGCAATAGTGCACTTTCTACTGTGACTCTTGGTAGTCCTCGCAATGAATATGACTACCCACTAGTGACTGTGGATATCAGTACAGGTAAGTTGTGTGTATACCCACCATCCTAGTCTAATGCAATAACACACACATAACAGCTGTTTGGTATAATCTGTGAAGCTGTTTTAGTCACATACTTGTATAATCTAAACTTTCCTGTTAGAATCAGGTCAGTATACTACTTTTATGGTATAGAATGCGATCAGAAACACAATATACCTGACTAACTAATACTGGTCATTAGCTATTTACCAAAGAAGGTATCGATGTTAGTAGTTTCCTTTACTGTAAAGATAATTGAAATTTTAGTGATCATTGCTATGCTGTATGTTGCTATGGAATTAAACCATTTCCTGCACTATACAGTTACTCCTTCCTCCACTGGTCTTCCTTCTATGGTCTCTTCAACAGGTACACAATAGGTATCAGAATGAAATCATTATCTTTTACATCATCTGTAGAACTTCCAATGACTACAAATATTGCTGATGTAATGAGCTCAAGAATAGCTGATGTTGCATTGACCATTAGCAGTACAGCAGCAAGCGTCACTTCTCCTGCAAACAGACCTACTGTCATTGCAGCTATTCTGTCTACATCTACACCTCTTCGTGGCGCTGATGTGCCAACACCCTCCACAGGTTTGTAAAGCATGTTTGTTACTATTACTTACAATGTGTTTAAGCAGTGTGAACTTGAAAATGGTGGTCATGCTATTACAAGCACATCATGTATTTCTCATGTTGAATAGCAAGGCAAGGAAGTGCTTGTATACAGCAAAAGAACCCTTTGAGCCAGCTTTGAGCATCCTTTTACAAGTCATAGACTATACTTAACCCACATGTTTTGGGAGTTACTACAAAACACTTAGCTGGCTGCTGCCATCTGATACTAATCTAAACTACTATGCATCACTCAAACTATCTAATAATAATAACAGCAGCTAGTCCATGCATGCTTACTATGGCTCCATACAACTTGTTTACACTGTGTGTTAATAGTTGCAGATACTACAGCAATCCACTCCTCTTCAGTCACACCCATCCCAATGCCTCCTGCTGGTCAATCTTCAACCACACCTGCTATAGTTGCTGCAGTGTTCGTCATCCTAGCTGTTTCTGTACTGGCAGCTGTGAGTGCTATGGTGGTTATCCTGATAGTGCTCAGGAGAAAGAAGAAAACCAAAGAAGCAGCAGTAGTAGGAGTGCATTACTCACGTAATGAGAAAGAAGGATCCAGTGATTTGCCTAATCCTCTTTACTCAGGTATGACTAATAAAGCCTTGCATTACATGTATCATATTTCTAGTAGTATATCATTTACGCAAACATGTTACTATGTTACTATACTGTTACAATCAAATAGAGTTAACTATTTACTATGTTTGTACACGGTATAAAATTTAGTATTATCGTTTAGCACTATAATAAACTGAGCATCAAATATTTTTTTCTGTAGAAGCAACAATGGATAACAGTGTCAAACCAATATTGGAGCTGTATAGCACTGTAGATGCCAGTAACTATGAAACACCAGTGAACACACTTAATACACAGAAGACTGTAAGATAAATCACCACTAAAGTCTAATTCTGTCCTTGAATGACGATAATTATTTTGTTAACTATCATAGAAAAAGCCAGCAGCTCCATCAAAATCAAAGCAGACAGCATTTTCTGTTGAATCACCATTGTACCAATGGGGAATAGTGGTGCCAACACTGGTGAGAAAATGTATCTAGTTGTGCAATTGTTTTATAGCTGCATACATTGCGTGTACAGTCACAAAGAAAGAACTTTACTGATACTGAAGGTCACTATGAGTTTAATGAAGAGATCTATTCAAGTGTTACACAGGCAAGATTTAACGGTGACTTATAACTGATGTTTGATCAATAGTAATGCACACAGGATGAGGAGTATCAGACATTGAATCACTCCTTTTTTGAGGAAACGGTCATCTATTGGGAGCCAGGAAGTGACTGCCAAACCATCTATAGTCAGTTGTCTGATAAGAGATACAGAGAGATTGTGAGACAACACATAAAGTGAGTCTAGTTCTACTGAATCACTGTATACATGATATGATGTTGAATTAGGATTGGTGAGCATCTTGGTTCAGGACAGTTTGGATGGGTGGAGAAAGGAGTGTGGACCTCTCCTGATGGACCTGTGGATGTTGCCATAAAGACACTAAAGAATGAAGCATCTGATGTGGAGAAGATCAAGTTCCTACAGGAGGCAGCCATCATGGGCCAGTTCCATCATGCTAACATTGTCACATTGCACGGAGTGGTCACTGTGGCAGAACCAGTGAGTGACATGTTTATCAGTCTAATAGCACTATGTGATCCTCTTGATAGACAATGATAGTGTTGGAGCTGGTGAAGAATGGAGACCTCAGAGAGTATCTACACACACTCAGACCAACGTGAGTTGTAGAAATTAATGTTTTCATCTTCCAATCCTTTATGCAGACCCGGAGAGCTGGCTCCATTATCGCTAGCTAAACAGCTGCTGGGGTACTGTCATCAGATTGCCTCAGGTATGGAGTACCTGTCCAAGAAGAGCTTTGTACACAGAGACCTTGCTGCCAGGAACATCCTAGTGGATGACCAGAAGACCTGCAAGGTGTGCATTGTGATTCATATTATTGATCGTTTCATCATGTCGTTTCTAACATAGATTGCAGATTTTGGGATGTCACGTGATTTATCTGATAGTGACTATTATGTGTCTCACGGAGGAAAGATTCCTATCAAATGGACAGCTCCAGAGGTGATCAAATAATTAATTATTTTACAGCTGTGAAACATTATTGTACTGTGTATAGGCTGTTCATTTCAAGAAGTACTCCACAGCCAGTGATGTGTGGAGCTTTGGTGTGCTCATGTATGAGATATGGAGTCTAGGACACAAACCATTTGAAGGGAAAACAAACCCTGAGGTTTTTGATAATAATAATCATTTAGTCCTTCCGTTTCAGCATAATGATATGAGTTTCAGCTTGCACACATAGATATATTCTTTATGAGCTAGTCATTATGAAATAATGCTTTATGGAAAATACAGTATGGACCCAATATTCCATTTTTTCCATGCACGTGCAGCATGAAAATGCGATCTTAGTAAAAATCAGTCATTTGATTCAGATGAGAAGAATATTGGAAGCTTTTTCAGCGCAGTTAATTCCTAAACTCTGCGATAATAAGCATGCGCGGTACATTGTACCTTGACCTTGTAGGTATGCTCAAATTCTGTGTTTACTTCTTAGGCATTAAGACAAATTGATACCGGATATCGACTCCCTCCTCCTCCTGGCTGTCCCAGAGCAGTGTATCAGATCATGATGGATTGCTGGTAAAACAATAATATTGATTTACAGTATGTAGCATTGGCTCTTCTTCTGCCTGCAGGCATCCTACCACATCAGGTAGACTGTCATTTAGTATGGCGGTGTCCAGACTCTCACAACCTGACAGCCAGCTACTGAAATGGAGTGATACTATCACTCATGATCCTCAGTCCACCATGCTGGGGGCTCCTCTGAACACTGCCTCTAACTTACACTCTGACTTACAACAACAATACATGTGACACTGGTTGTGATAACATAATGATTTTAATGTTTTATCATCGTTCTCACCTACAGTCATCAGTCAAACAAACCTCATGTACGTTATTTCTATCAAATTTAACTACACAGTTGATCAATATTATCATTCTCTCATTTTAATTAATATGATATATTGAGTACACTCACCGTTGAGCGTGAGAGACATGCTGCACCGCCTGCAGGCTATGTGCACTGTAACAGCCCCACCCTGAACAAAAAATTGGGGAGATGGGTTTGTCATTTGGAGCTCGGTTTGGTGGCATATAGTACAGTATGCACATCAAGACGAACTTTTCAGTGCATGTACAGATAAAACCGTGACTTTCATAACTAATGAGCTTGTTGGTCATTAAGATCAGCATGCAAGAACATACTTTAATTGATTTTCTAGTTTAAAGGCAAATTGCATACCTTGATGTCCAGAAATTTGTGTGCTATGCATAATTTTATTGTGGGACTTGGATCGTCCCTTACATTTTTATCTTGGTGTACTTATTCTACTGTTAACTTTAGGCACTTGCTCTTATGGATTATAGATATTGCCTGACTCCTTCCTCTTCCTCCTGGCTGTCCCATGATGGATTGCTGCGGGTAATGCAATGATATGATTTACAGTGCAAGACATGTTCTTCTGCATGCAGGCACCCTGAGGCATCAGGAAGAATATACTTTAGTATTTTCCACTCCCGACTGACAATCAGCTAGTATACAGAAGTGGATTACTCGTGAGTCGTGCCATGCTGGGGGCTCCTCATGGCACTGCTTCTGACCTGCACTCTGACTTACAAACTAGTACAACTGGACATTGTTTCAAGCAAAAATAAACTAATGCTCAAGTTTGCGCAGGTTTGCATGTACTGTATTATCTATGATGTAAAGTACCAGCCCCGCCCTCAATGACGAGGATACGTGAGGGCAGGCCTCACTTGTCGCACAGTTCTTAGACGAGTGACCAACTTTTAAAGCGTGCAATGACCGTCTTTGCGGGTTCTTTTCTTGCGGTTTGCAGTGTGCTACTCGTCTCTAACAAAGGTGAGCTTGGTGGCGTATTGTTTGACATAATTATTAGACGTGTACTCTTCTCGTGACCCCCCCAGCTGTGATCAATGGCTGTACCAGCGGGTTTATGGAGATAGATCTGCTCAGGAAGAGAGCCGAGAAGATACCAAATGGAGAAATAAACGAAAATAGTCTGGATGGAAAGTTCAGATTGCTTGATGAGAGCTTCAGCTGCAGTGGAACCATGACTGGTCTTCTTTTTGTGGGATTGTACAGAACTGATGGAGGAGGAGACATGTATCCTGAGATACAGTTATGGAGAAATACTGGTGGTAACACGTACATCAAGAATGCCAGTGAAGAGATGCAGCTGACTGCAGGAGTTTTTAGTCCTGATGGAGTGCTCCAGTATAACCTGTCTACTCCCATGTTGTTTGAAAGTGGAGATAAGTTGGGAGTGTATCAACCAGCTATAGATGATAGTAGAGTGAGAGTGTACTATAGATCAGCAACTGCTACTACTTATGAACTTGGTAACAATGCCCCATCAACTATTAACTTAGGCAATCTCTCGTCTAAAGAAGATGAGCTTATTCTTATATCACCTGTTACAGGTTAGTGAACTTTATGTGTCTCTCAGTTATTATTATTTATATCAAACACGTGCACAGACTCATCCAGCTGTGCTGGTAGCTTTTCCAGTCGTTCCGTCCTGAGGCAAGGTGCACTGGACCTCAATATCAATGACGTAATAGAAATAGAGAGGAAACAGCGTCTCTTTCCAGACATCACTTTCACCTGTAATGGCTTCATCACCAAGTGGATAGTGGGTGCTGAAGCAGAGAATGATGATGAACTTCCTGAGCTTCAAATATGGCGGAATACTGGTGGAACTAGCTACACTAAAGCAGGCTTCAGCCTACTTCCTTCTAACACACTTACTGGTACAGTTGCTGAGTACACTCTCAGCACACCACTGGAGTTCCAGGAGGGAGACATACTGGGAGTGTACCAACCACGGAATCGAGACAGTGCATTAGTTGTGTACTATCAGCATCGTGATGGTCCTGTGACCTATGAGGAAGGCAATAGTGCACAAACTACTGTGACTCTCGGTAATCCTGATGAATATGACTACCCACTAGTGACTGTGGAGATCAGTACAGGTATATTGGTGCATATCCACTATTCTAGTCTATACACACATTATAGCAGCTGTTTTAGTCAGAAATAGCTGTTGAATAGCTGAGACTTTTAACTTGGGCAATATTAGATTGACTATCCTGTCAGTACTCTCTTTTATGGTAAAGAGTGTGATCTGTGACCAGAAACGTTATTCATGGACAATGTTGCATCATAATTTTTTAGCTATGCTCCATATATGGTATAAATGTTTATAGTTGTCTTCTATAAGGATAATTGTAGTTTTAGAGATGGTTGCTATGCTGCATGTTGCTATGTACTAAACTATTTCCTGCACTATGCAGTTACGCCTTCCTCCACTAGTCTACCTTCTATGGTGTCTTCAACACTTATTGCAGGTACATAGCATTTATACCAGTTTATTATTATTAAACACTTTCTTTAGAAGTTTCAATGACCGCTGTGACTACAAATATTGCTGATGATATGAGCACAACACCAGTACCTCTTAGTGACACTGATTTGTCAACATCCTCCACAGGTTTGATAAACTTATTAATTGCAACAATAATTATTTGCTTAAGTGGTGTAGATAAACACTTTCTGTTACAGTAGATGTTTCAATGACCACTGTGACCACAAATATTGCTGATATGAGCACAACACCTCTTAGTGACACTGATTTGTCAACATCCTCCACAGGTTTGATAAACTTAGCGGCATGCATATTCAGTGCAATAATTAGTGTGAACCCAAGTTGAATTTTAAAAGATAAAATTGTCTACGCTATTACAAAAGTATCATGTACTGTACAAGTTGAATAGCAGGTCAAGAGTGTGTCCATAGAGCAAAATAACCCTTTGAGCACTTTTTCAGAAGTCATACATGTAGACAATTATTGAATACATAACTCACATGCTACTACAAAACACTTTGCTGGCTGCTGCCAGTTGATATGGCAGTTATCTATTGTTACAACACTCAAAGTAGCTAACAATAGCAGTGAATATACTTATTAATGTGTATGGCTTGATGTACGCACATGGTGTGTGCCTTTTGTAGGTGCAGTACCTTCAGATACTACTGCAACATCCACTTCAGCCACACCTACCGCTGCTGGTCAATCTTCAACCATGCCTGCTATAGTTGCTGCAGTGTTTGGCATCTTGGTCGTCACTTTGCTGGCAGCTGTGAGTGCAATTGTTATAATTCTAATAACGCTCAGAAGAAAGAAGAAAACCAAGGAAGTAACAATACAATCAGTGCACTACACACACAGTGATACTGAGCAAAATCATAAAGATTTGAGCAATCCACTTTACTTAGGTATGGAACTACATTTACGCTGTTCATACACACTATTAACCCTTTAATTACTAAATTATCTTGCTGAAATTTTAACCTCGTAAATGCTGACCACTTCTACCGTGAATATCTCGTGTGTCTTTTGTGCTACTGGTCTCAAATTTGCGTCCTTTTACGCCAGTGAGTAGCCGCAATTGCCCACACTCAAGTCTGTCGATATGCCCCTCCCACTTCGAAAGTGAAGCCGATAAAGTGCAGCGACCTCGTCAAATTTTGCTCAAAGTTAGTACTTTGGGGCTGGCTACTGAAAAGTACATGTAAATAGCAGTGGTTTTGGTCAGTGTAAAATGTAGCCCAGATCATAGAGAATGCGCAAAAATGTGTTTTCCAGCACCCGAAGCCCTAAAATGTCCAAATTTTCTTGGCAGCCATTTTGTTTTTCCTAAAATGTTGTGAAATTTGCACTGAAGCCATAGAAATGCCGAAGCCAATACGTTTAGCGCAGGGGGCGCGCCGAAAACCAGTCAATATTTGGCGGTTATTTGTATTCTTCAATTTGGCTTAATTTTGGGATATTTTAGCACTTTTTCATAAAGTTATGCTGTCTGAAGTATGTATGACGCCAAATGGCGTCATTAGGGGTTAAAGGGTTAATTTGGTGCACACATTTAGATGCTGCAATAAATGCTGATAGCTCCAAGCCAATATTGGAGCTGTATAGTGTTGTAGACGCTAATAACTATGAGACACCAGTGAACACTATGAGGTCTCAGGTCACTATCTATGTGAGGGTTTAGTAAGTAGCACTGTATGTTCATGAATTTCAACCAACTGTAGGAACAGCCAGTAGCTCCAACAAAGTCTAAACAGACAGCATTTTCCTTTGAATCACCATTATACCAATGGGGAATTGTGGTGCCCACGCTGGTGAGAATAACTATGTCATGCTTAATTTTCATCTTCTGTCTACTATTGTTACAATAATTATTATGTAGTCACAAAGAAAAACATTTACTGATCCTGAAGGTCACTATGAGTTCAATGATGACATTTATTCAAGCATAACACAGGTAACCATATAATATCACATTGAATTACTAAGTGACGATTCTACTATACACACAGGATGAGCAATATCAAACAATGAACCATTCCTTCTTTGAAGAGTCTGTCATTTACTGGGAGCCAGGCAGTGACTGTGAAGCTATCTATGAGCAGTTGGCTGATAAGAGATACAGAGAGATTGTGAGACAACACATAAAGTGAGTCTAGTTCAACTGAATCAATGTATACACATGATGCAATGTTGAATTAGGATTGGTGAGCATCTTGGTTCAGGACAGTTTGGATGGGTGGAGAAAGGAGTGTGGACCTCTCCAGATGGACCTGTGGATGTTGCCATAAAGACACTAAAGGACGAAGCATCTGATGTGGAGAAGATCAAGTTCCTACAGGAGGCAGCCATCATGGGCCAGTTCCATCATGCTAACATTGTCACATTGCATGGAGTGGTCACTGTGGCAGAACCAGTGAGTGACATGTTTATCAGTCTAATAGCACTATGAGATCCTCTTGATAGACAATGATAGTGTTGGAGCTGGTGAAGAATGGAGACCTCAGAGAGTATCTACACACACTCAGACCAATGTGAGACACACTAACAATATACCTTTTTACATTTTCCTACCTATTTATCATGCAGACCTGGAGAATTGGCTCCAGCATCACTAGCTAAACAGCTGCTGGGGTACTGTCATCAGATTGCCTCAGGTATGGAGTACCTGTCCAAGAAGAGCTTTGTACACAGAGACCTTGCTGCCAGGAACATCCTGGTAGATGACAAGAAGACCTGCAAGGTGAGAAATAATAAATTATAACCATGAGTAAATGGTCATAGCTATAACTTTCTTTTTGCGCAGATCGCAGATTTTGGGATGTCACGTGATTTATCTGATAGTGACTATTATGTGTCTCATGGAGGAAAGATTCCTATCAAGTGGACAGCTCCTGAGGTTAACTGTGCAGTGTTACAACACTAACATATTGTTTTCTAAAATGATCGTCATAGGCTGTTCGTTTCAAGAAGTACTCCACAGCCAGTGATGTGTGGAGCTATGCAGCACTAATGTATGAGATATGGAGTCTGGGACACAAACCATTTGAAGGGAAAACAAACCACGAGGTGTATATACCACTAGTATTAAATCACAGCCAATTTTAAATAGCGGCAAGTGATCTAAGCTGAGTCAGTATTATTAAATGGTCAAGCGATTGTGTTGGAACGGTTTGAAAGATTGCATCAGGCCTATATCATCCCGATAAGTGCATGCTTCACATGTATCTTTTAAGCAACAGAGATTTCTAGCATGTTCTAAACCACAGCACATCAAAAACTGTTGTACGAAACACTGACTTTCCTAACCTGTGAGGTTGTTGTTGTACACCTGCATCGGACGGTCATTAATTATGAAGATTAGCATGAACATACAACCGTACTGGATTTTCTAGGCTAGAGGGTAGTTGGAAGCTCTTGTATAGTGCCCTAGATACCCAGATGTATGTACAGAAATTCCCAAGGCATATTATGCATGGATTTTATCATGCAGTGGTACTTGAGTTTTATCTAAATGTAATTATGCTTAATATTGTCCATAGGCACTTGCTCTCATTGATTCTGGATATCGACTCCCTCCTCCTCCTGGCTGTCCCAGAGCAGTGTATCAGATTATGATGGATTGCTGGTAAAAGCATTGATATGATGATTGCATTTAGCATTGGATATTCTCCTCTAGGCACCCTGAGGCATCCGGAAGACTATCTTTTAGTATTGTCCTCTCCCGACTCTCACAACCTGACAATCAGCTGCTGAAGTGGACAGACACTATCGCTCATGACCCTCAGTCCACCATGCTGGGGGCTCCTCTGGAGACTGCCTCTAACCTGCACTCTGACCTACAGCAACAATACATTTGTCAGAGCTAAATATTTCCACACAATGTTCTTCTCGTTTTTTACGTTATTATTATCCCTTGATTTGCGTGAACAATGAACTCTGATACACACAGAATTGATCGGTTACATATTCTGATGCACGAGTGTTACGTATCGCATGTTCTCTGAGCCAGCCCCACCCTCACGTACACCTCGCCCCAAAAACGGGGTGCACGTGAGGGTGGGGCTCAGTGACTGGCCTGGACGGAGAACTTCAGTTTCTTGGTGACTAACTTGCCAAACGTGTGATGACCATCCTTGGCTCTATTCTTACTGTGTTCGGTGTGCTCTTCGTCTGTAACAAAGGTAAGCTCGGCATTCTACTTTACACTGACCAATACGTACTGGTACTCTCTTGACTCCTAGCTGTGATCAATGGCTGTACCAGCGGGTTTATGGAGTTAGATCTGCTCATGAAAAGAGTTGAGAAGATCTCTAACGAAGGTGTAAATGAGGATAGTCTGGACGACAAGTTCAGATTGCTTGATGAGAGCTTCAGCTGCAGTGGAATCATGACTGGCATTCTTTTTGTTGGACTGTACAGAACTGGTGACGATAGAGAAGATTATCCTGAGATACAGCTATTTAGAAATACTGGTGGTGACACGTACATCAAGCAAGCCAGTGAAGAGATGCAACTGACTGCAGGAGTTTTCAGTCCTGATGGAGTGCTCCAGTATAATCTGACCACTCCCATGTCGTTCCAGAGTGGAGATAAGTTGGGAGTGTATCAACCAGCTAAGGATGTTAGTATAGTGAGAGTGTACTATAGATCAGCAACTGCTACTACTTATGAACTTGGTAACAATGCCCCATCAACAATTAGCATACCTGATCTCGCAGAAAAATTTGATGAGCTAATTCTAATATCACCAGTTACAGGTTAGTACAACTGAAAGTTAACATTAATAATTTGTATCAAAACAGACTCATCCAGCTGTACTGGTAGTTTTTCTAGTCGTTCTGTCCTGAGGCAAGGTGCACTGGATCTCAATATCAATGATGTGACAAGAATTAGTGAAAAACAGTATCTCTTTCCAGACATCACCTTCACCTGTAATGGCTTCATCACCAAGTGGATAGTGGGAGGTACTACAGACAACTCTGAGTCCATACAGCCTGAGCTACAAATATGGCGGAATACTGGAGGGACCAGCTACACAAAAACAAATTTTAGCCTGCTCCCTTTTAGCGCACTAGTTAACAATGTTGCTGAGTACACCCTTACCACACCACTGGAGTTCCAGGAGGGAGACATACTGGGATTATACCAGCCACGGAGACAGAACAGTACATTAGTTGTGTATTTTCAGGAACATAATGGTCCTGCAGGTTATGAAGAAGGCAGCAGTTCACTTTCTACTGTGACTCTTGGTAACGTTGATGACTATGACTACCCACTAGTGACTGTGGAGATCAGTACAGGTAAACATACTTGTATCATACTAATTCTGATACGTATTTTTAATTTTGTTTGGCTGAACTGAACTAAGGTTTGGTGACTGTATTATTGGTTTAGTTGCATACTTTGAAAACCTTATTTAAAAATATTTTTGTAGTGATGGTTACACCGTCTACATCATCATTTTTGTCATCACAACATTGCTGTGATACTACAAATGTTGTGGCTACTACTGTGATTTCAACTGTGACATCAAGTTATGCTACTAGCATTCTAACACCATCCAGCAGTTTTCCAACACCATCCAGCAGTTTTCTAACACCATCTAACACTTATTCAAGTTTTCCAACACCATCCAGCAGTTTTCTAACACCATCTAACACTTATTCAAGTTTTCCAACACCATCCAGCAGTTTTCTAACACCATCTAACACTTATTCAAGTTTTCCAACACCATCCAGCAGTTTTCCAACACCATCTGACACTTATTCAAGTTTTCTAACACCATTTAACACTTATTCAACAGCTGTAGTATACAAAGCCTCAGAGTCACCACTGCTAACTGTCAAAACCAGTGAATTGGATGAGAGTATGCCTTCAACCAGCACTAGCAGAGTGATTGTTAATCCAAATGTCTCAACTGGTCCCTCGATTACAACATCGATGGAGGAAAATGATACCATCATTTTTGCTTCTGTAGCTCCTGTTTTGCTAATTTTATTCATTGCCATAGCAATCAGTACCATAATATTGTTATTATTCATGATTTGGCGAAGAAAGAAGTACACAAGCTTTCAAATTGATAAACATGGTGAAGTAGAACTAAGGCAAAAAGATTGCTATGCTGACAGCAAGCAGCAACAGTACGTATGTTCAGTGTATTACTACATTCATGTATCAATGTATCTTGATTTTACAGAGTTGAGTATGCTGAAGTTGATCAAAAACAAGAGGCTATAGATTTACAACAAAACGAAGCATATTGCACTCATTTACAAGTACAGCAATCAAATCATCAAATACAGTTGCAGCAAAATGAGTGTTATGCTGTTTCCAGACCTGCAGGAGCCGAAATGGATGAGTAAGTTTGATTTAGACTGTATAATTAGCACACCAACAACACTGTAAGTTCAAATGTACATGCCAGAGTACTTATTTCATTTACAAAAAATACCATAATTTCCCCGCTACATGGTAAGTACTTGAAAACAGTAATAAAATATTAGTACTTGTGGTTTAGTATAATTCCGCAATCTACATAATTTTTCCTTCTTCCCAGCAAATATGAATATTCATATGCAGACGTTGGTTTGCGACACTCAACAGCTCATACGAACCATTGCAGTGCTGCATTAAATCCTCCAGTACAACAGGCAGCTGAGAAGGATCTTATGTATTACTGATATTATCTAGCAATTATAACTTGTGATCAATCTTTGTATGCATGCATGCTTGTCTTTTAAAAGTTTATTTTATGTTAGCCAAGTATAGTTACCTTTAAAGACTGCCTAGTATCTAGTGTTGTTACTCACATATACATTGTCATGATTGAGGTAGCAGGGTAGATGGAAACTAAATCGATGACTAAAGTAAAAGCCCATGAAGCTACCAGCTGCAAGCAACCTTCAACTCGTAGTATCCTGAACCATCGCGTAATATGTACTCGCATGAATGAGCATAATATAATTGTAGATTGCAATGGCTGGTTGATTTTTGCATATGGAATGATTGCATGTGAGTATCTATATCATTGCCGAGCAGCAATGATAATGCATGTGCATCTCCACCTGATCATCAATACTTGCTACAGTAAGCTAGGTAGTGAGTAGCTCAGTTGAATCACCAAATACAGCATGGAATCTCTTACGGGGGTGAATTTAGTACCAGCTAGAAACTAAACTAGATTTTTTCAGAAGCAGAGAAAATCTCAAGGGAGGCACCACAGTGGTTGGATCCGAAGTATTGTAGCACAGGATTTGGATTCTTTCTAATGAGAGTTTCATCTACAGTCAGATCGTGTATGAATGGATCACTTGACGACTCCATGGTGTTCTCTTAGTGCTGGAGCATTCATAATGAGAACCCTGTACCCAGCTGAGGATACATTAAGATACTGAGAAATAGTGGTAAGCCCATGACGAATTAAGATTCAGAAATGGAGATGATCAGAAAGTTCTGTTACTATTGCAAACAACAGTAACCATTTAGTACGTGTGTATCAGTACATTGAATACATAATACACAATAATTAACTTTTTATAACAAATAGTTTCATGTCAGTTTATGGAAGTAAGCTATCGCGCGTTCTAACTTACAACAACAATTAGGTGAGTCCAGCCCCACCCCCTCGTACGTACACCTAGTACCTCGCCCCAAAAACGAGGTGCACGTGAGGGTGGGGCTCAGTGATGGGCCTGGACTAGTCTCTAGCTAAGCTGGTGACTAACTTGCCAAACGTGCAATGACCGTCCTTGGCTCTATTCTTACTGTGTTCGGTGTACTCTTCGTCTGTAACAAAGGTAAGCTCGGCATTCTACTTTACACTGACCATGAATACGCACTGGTACTCTCGTGATTCCTAGCTGTGATCAATGGCTGTACCAGCGGGTTTATGGAGTTAGATCTGCTCATGAAAAGAGTTGAGAAGATCTCTAACGAAGGTGTAAATGAGGATAGTCTGGACGACAAGTTCAGATTGCTTGATGAGAGCTTCAGCTGCAGTGGAACCATGACTGGTCTTCTTTTTGTCGGACTGTACAGAACATCAACTGAAGATGAAGTTAGAGAAGATTATCCAGAGATACAGCTATTTAGAAATACTGATGGTAACACGTACACCAGGCAAGCTAGTGAAGAGATGCAACTGAATACAGGAGTTTTTAGTCCTGATGGAGTGCTCCAGTATAATCTGACCACTCCCATGTCGTTCCAGAGTGGAGATAAGTTGGGAGTGTATCAACCAGCTAAGGATAAAAGTATAGTGAGAGTGTACTATAGATCAGCAACTGCTACTACTTATGAACTTGGTAACAACGCCCCATCAACAATTAGCCTACCTGATCTTTCAGAAAAAAGCGATGAGCTAGTTCTTATATCACCAGTGACAGGTTAGTACATGTACAACAGAAAGCTAGCATTAAATTTTGCTATAATATTTGTATCAATCACAGACTCATCCAGCTGTACTGGTAGTTTTTCTAGTCGTTCTGTCCTGAGGCAAGGTGCACTGGATCTCAATATCAATGATGTGACAAGAATTAGTGAAAAACAGTATCTCTTCCCAGACATCACCTTCACTTGTAATGGCTTCATCACCAAGTGGATAGTGGGAGGTACTACAGACAATAGTGAGTCCTTACAACCTGAGCTACAAATATGGCGGAATACTGGAGGAACCAGCTACACTAAAGCAAATTTTAGCGAGCTCCCTTTTATCGCACTAGTTAACAATGTTGCTGAGTACACCCTTACCACACCACTGGAGTTCCAGGAGGGAGACATACTGGGATTATACCAGCCACGGAGACAAGACAGTACATTAGTTGTGTATTTTCAGGAACACGATGGTCCTGCAGGTTATGAAGAAGGCAGCAGTTCACTTGCTACTGTGACTCTTGGTAACATTGATGACTACGACTACCCACTAGTGACTGTGGAGATCAGTACAGGTATAATTATACATCTGAATTACTTTGACTATACTTTTAATAACCCTGAATTTAAAGTAGACTTCATTATTGGTATCACCCATAATTTGTCACCTTAACTGGTGTTTATAGTGTCATAGAAATGCCAAATTACAGAAAAAGCTGTTAAAATGTGCACTATCTTACAGAGGCAAAGTCTGGCCCACATTCAACACTTTTGAATTTTGTGCTTTGAATGATTGTCTATTTGACAAAGTAAGAACACTTATGGTAGAGTCACATGTCAGCTACATGTACATATTATGTACAGTACAAAGTTTGGCTAATGTTGAATAATTAGATTCATACGTTAGCTTTACATTTATGGTGCATAGAATTAATATTCATTGCTATTATAATTATTGTTGCTATTACTCCAAAAAGGTGTCAATGTTAGTTTAGTTGTCAATGAATGAAATTAATAATTATTTTGCTATTCATAGCTATAGACTAAACCTGAACTATTTTCCAATGCAGTTTCCACTAGTGTCTCTCCTACCATGATGGTGTCTTCAGTCACTGCAGGTACAGTAAGTTATTATGTATATACAACAATACTTATGCACCTTATGTAGAGGTTTCAATGACTACAGATGTTCCTATGACTACTGATGGTCCAATGACAACAAATGCTCCAATGACAACAAATGCTCCAATGACTACCGATGGTCCAATGACTACAGATGCTCCAATGACAACAAATGCTCCAATGACTACCGATGGTCCAATGACTACCGATGGTCCAATGACTACTGATGGTCCAAAGACTACTGATGGTCCAATGACTACAAATGCTCCAATGACTACTGATGGTCCAATGACTACTGATGGTCCAATGACTACTAGCAGTGCTCCAATGACTACTAGCAGTGCTCCAATGACTACTAGCAGTGCTCCAATGACTACTAGCAGTGCTCCAATGACTACTAGCAGTGCTCCAATGACTACTAGCAGTGCTCCAATGACTACTAGCAGTGCTCCAATGACTACTAGCAGTGCTCCAATGACTACTAGCAGTGCTCCAATGACTACTGATGGTCCATTGACTACTAGCAGTGCTCCAATGACTACTAGCAGTGCTCCAATGACTACTGATGGTCCATTGACTACTAGCAGTGCTCCAATGACTACTAGCAGTGCTCCTAACACATCTCCAACAATGACTGTAATCGTATCAAGTTCATCGATGTCTTCATTGCCTGATAGTGCCGTATCATCACCTTCAATAGGTTTGTTAGAGCATTTTGTAGAAGTCGGGATATTTTAGAAGACATTACTATAGCTAGACCACATCAGTTTCCTTTTTTTCCGTCAGTTTCACATCGTCACCTAATAACTATACTGGGATGTTTTAGGTACACATTATCATAAATTATCTTAGTGTCACTGCTATAGTTTTGAAAAAGCTGAACAGACTCCGCTAGTAAAGCAGCTTAATTACCCTACTGCATTGTAATATAGTTACATCACTTGAATATTGATGCTGCTCCATATTAGGTGAAGTACCATCAGACACCTTGACAGTCCTCAGTTCAGCTATGCCCACTCCTGTATTACCTGCTGATCAACAATCAGACTCCATGTCTGCTGTAGCTGCTGCAGTGGTTTCCATCCTGGCTGTATCAGTTGTGGCAGCAGTGAGTGCTGTTTTTGTAATTTTATTAGTGATCAGAAGAAAGAGGAAGGCCAAAAAAACAACAATAACAGCTGTGCCTTACTCAATCAATGATGGGGAAGGAAGAAAAGACTTTGGTAATCCTCTATACTCAGGTATTTATGAACACGACATTTTAACGATTATTTGAATTATTTTGATTTAAAGAGGCGACAGTTATTGAAAACAAACCAATTATGGAGCTGTATAGCATTGTAGATGCTAGTGATTATGAGACACCAGTGGACTCAACGGTGACACAGACCACTTTTTGTGTAAGATTTCTGTATGATAATATGTACTATTCTATTCTTGAATCTGTATACGTACTATCGTAGGAACAGCCACCTACAGCTCCAGCCAAAATGCAACTGACGTCACTTTCTGTGGAATCACCATTGTATCAATGGGGAATAGTAGTGCCCACACTGGTAAAGTATATGTTGCTATTAGCAACATGCATTAGCGTCTTCATCTATATTTACACATGTAGTATGTACATGATAATACTTTAATTGTAAATTCAACGTGTAGTCACAGAGGAAAACCTTTACTGATCCTGACGGTCACTATGAATTCAATGAAGAAATCTATTCAAGTATTACACAGGTAGACGTGATGCATTTCAATTGGAAGGTATATCTTTGTTGTTTAAACAGGATGAGGAGTATGAAACTCCGAATCATTCCTTTTTTGAAGAAACCATTATGTACTGGGAGCCAGGAAGTGATTGCGTGGCTATTTATGAGCAGTTATCTGATAAGAGATACAGAGAGATTGTGAGACAACACATAAAGTGAGTCTAGTTCTACTGAATCACTGTATACATGATATGATGTTGAATTAGGATTGGTGAGCATCTTGGTTCAGGACAGTTTGGATCGGTAGAGAAAGGAGTGTGGACCTCTCCTGATGGACCTGTGGATGTTGCCATAAAGACACTAAAGAACGAAGCATCTGATATGGAGAAGGTCAAGTTCCTACAGGAGGCAGCCATCATGGGCCAGTTCCATCATGCTAACATTGTCACATTGCATGGAGTGGTCACTGTGGCAGAACCAGTGAGTGACATGTTTATCAGTCTAATAGCACTATATGTGAATCTCCTGATACTATAGCCAATGATTGTATTGGAACTAATGAAGAATGGAGACCTCAGAGAGTATCTACACACACTCAGACCAACGTGAGTTATGAATACCTTAATGAGAAAAGGATTCATGCTTGTGAATTATTTATAATAGTCCAGGAGAACTGGCTCCAGCATCACTACCTAAACAGCTGCTGGGGTACTGCCATCAGATTGCCTCTGGCATGAAGTACCTGTCCAAGAAAGGCTTTGTACACAGAGACATTGCTGCCAGGAATATTCTGGTGGACGACCAAAAGACTTGCAAGGTGGCGATGAGGCTTTTATTAAGTTGTAAATGTTTTATTACACGTGCATGCAGATCGCAGATTTTGGTATGTCCAGAGATTTGTCTGACAATGACTATTATGTATCTCATGGAGGAAAAATTCCTATCAAGTGGACAGCTCCTGAGGTAATTTTCACTTGAAACGTTGCAATGATGTAATTTAGATAATGTGCAGGCAATTCATTACAGCAAGTACTCCACAGCCAGTGATGTGTGGAGCTTTGGTGTGCTCATGTATGAGATATGGAGTCTGGGACGCAAACCATTTGAAGGCAAAACAAACCATGAGGTTCGTAAAAAGCAATGATTACTAAAGCGTTATTGCGTGTTGCGTGCAGGCATTAAGTCTCATTGGTACTGGATATCGACTCCCTCCTCCTCCTGGCTGTCCCAGAGCACTGTATCAGATTATGGTGGATTGCTGGTAGACAAAACAAACAATAATGATTATTGTCATGTTTGGATGTTCTTTTACAGGCACCCTGAGGCATCAGGAAGACTTTCATTCAGTATTGTGCTCTCCAAACTCTCTCAACCAGACAACCAACTGCTAAAGTGGACAGACACTATGACCAATGACCCTCAGTCCACCATGCTGGGGGCTCCTCTGGAGACTGCCTCTAACCTGCACTCTGACCTACAGCAACAATATCGGTGACAGTTCTGTTTTAGGAGTTGTTGTCAGTGTTTTATTCTAATGAGATCTTATTTTGAAAATAATTGTACACTAAATTATTTTTGAATCTTGCTTCATTCGCGCGCATATTTATACTCGAGCGTGATTGCGTGTATCGAGCGACAGCATGATGTATCAGCTGATGTCGAGCAATAATGGCAAGCTGTCTGATTCTGTGGTGTGTTCTTCTCTTCTGTAGTAATAGTGAGCGCATTACATTTAATATCTAGCTGCATCACTTCTTTGTGCTCTTGCAACGCAGCAGTTGTTAATGGCTGTGCCAGCGGGTTCATGGAGCTAGATTTGCTTAGGAGAAGAGCTGAGAAAATATCCGGTCAAAGCAACGGTGCTGGAGGTGGCTTGGATGATGAGTTCAGATTGCTTCCTGGTGAGAGTTTCACCTGCAGTGGGACCATGACTGGTCTTCTCTTCGTGGGAACTGTCAGAACTGGAGGGAGGAGAGACGATTATCCTTGGATACAGTTGTGGAGAAATACTAATGATGGTATTGTGTATACCAAGCAAGGAAGTGAGGAGATCAGACTGAATCTAGGAGATTTCAGTTCTGATGGAGTGCTCCAGTATAACCTGACCACTCCCATATCGTTCCAGAGTGGAGATGTGTTGGGAGTGTACCAACCAGACCAGAGCGATAGTGTAGTGAGAGTATACTATGATTCTAACACCTCAACTACTTATCGAATGAGTGGAAACAATCCGACATCAATTAATGTTCAAAATGAGTTATCTTCAAGGAATGAGCTGATTCTCTTATCTCCTATTTCAGGTACATATAATATGTTTCAGTATACAGGTAGATTAATACTCATTTTATCACATACAGATTCACCCTGCTGCACTACTAATTTCCTCAGTCGTTCTGCTCTGAGACAAGGTGCTCTGAATGTCAATATTAACGATGTGAAGAAAAGAGAACGGCAACAGCGTATCTTTCCAGACATCACCTTCATCTGTAATGGCTCCATCACCAAGTGGATAGTGGGAGCTGAAGTAGACAATGGTGATGCATTGCCTGAGCTGCAAATATGGAGGAATACTGGAAGAACTAGCTACACCAAAGCTAACTTTAGTCTACTCTCCTTCGGCAAACCTATTGGAAATGTTGTTGAATACAACCTGAGCACACTACTGGAGTTCCAGGAGGGAGACATACTGGGAGTGTACCAACCACGAGACAGTGCATTAGTTGTGTACTATCAAGAACGCGATGGTCCTGTAAACTATCGAGAAGGCAGCAGTGCACAATCTACTGTGACTCTTGGTAGTCCTCACAATCAATATGACTACCCACTAGTGACTGTGGAGATCAGTACAGGTAGACATTATGGTATAATTCATAGCCTGGCTTTGTAGTATGAGCATTATTCAATTCTCCAAATATGGAATCAGTTTATTTAGCTTATTTCCATTATAGAGAATAGCATGTTTATTCAGCAGATTGTTTTGGATGGAGAATTTATAGTTTTTACTATTCTAGATTCCGTACTCACTCCATCAGATCAACCATCTTCTACTGGTGGTGCACTTGCTGCAACATTTGTCATCTTGACAGCTTTTGTGCTGGCAGCAGTCTTTGGGGTAATAGTGGTTTTGATAATACTCAAAAGAAGGACGAACAAAGCAACAATAACTGCAGTGCAGTACTCGAGAAGTGAAAATGAAGAAGTTAAGGAGATTACTAATCCAACATATACATCAGGTATAACTCATGCTCACATGATAAGAATATAATTATATGCTCAAAATGACAATTCTATATCCGTGTAGTAGCTTCAGAAATCGTGTTGTGCGCAGAAAATAATCATTTTAGGCAATTCGTATAAATAATTTTCTGTCCCATCATTTGCCTTTGTCCCACACATTAGCTAAAAATGACCTAATGTCATTATAATATTTTACCATATCATTTTTCTTATTTTTAGATGCTAGCAGTAGTCGCCCAATTTTGGAACTGTACACAACTACTAATAGCTATGATAATATCATGCCAGCGAATACTTCAAGCACACAAGCAAGTGCACATGCAAGCAAAAAATCTAATTCTAAGATGGTTGCATAATAATATTATTCTTTTAGGAAAGGCACAAAGCTCAGCAATCGTCAATTTCTATAGAGTCACCACTATACAAATGGTGGATCATTGTGCCCACACTGGTGAGATTGAACTATCATTTTATGTCACGTGATCATGAATGCTTGTATACAGCAACAAAGACAAAGCTTTGTCAATTCAGAAGGTCACTATACATTTAAAGAGGAAATTTATTCACAAGTAGCGCAGGCAAGAGAATAATTTTAACATAAATTAATTTTGAATATCATCATTCTGTTAGAATGAAGATTATCGAAGTGCTAGTTATTCTTTGTTTGAAGAGACAAAGATTTACTGGGAGCCAGGCAGTGACTGTGGAACCATCTATGAGCAGTTAGCTGATAAGAGATACAGAGAGATTGTGAGACAACACATAAAGTGAGTCTAGTTCTACTGAATCACTGTATACATGATATGATGTTGAATTAGGATTGGTGAGCATCTTGGTTCAGGACAGTTTGGATGGGTAGAGAAAGGAGTGTGGACCTCTCCTGATGGACCTGTGGATGTTGCCATAAAGACACTAAAGGACGAAGCATCTGATGTGGAGAAGATCAAGTTCCTACAGGAGGCAGCCATCATGGGCCAGTTCCATCATGCTAACATTGTCACATTGCATGGAGTGGTCACTGTGGCAGAACCAGTGAGTGACATGTTTATCAGTCTACTAGCACTATGAGATCCTCTTGACAGACAATGATAGTGTTGGAGCTGGTGAAGAATGGAGACCTCAGAGAGTATCTACACACACTCAGACCAACGTGAGTTACACTGTAACATGTAGTAGCACCGCATTTCCAATTTTTACTAGTCCAGGAGAACTGGCTCCATCATCACTACCTCAACAGCTGCTGGAGTACTGTCGTCAGATTGCCTCAGGTATGGAGTACCTGTCCAAGAAGAACTTTGTACATAGAGACCTTGCAGCCAGGAACATACTAGTGGATGACAAGCTGTCTTGCAAAGTGAGCTGACTGTAATCATTTGGTATTGAATTGTGTAATGTTAAAATAGATTGCAGATTTTGGGATGTCTCGAGACTTGTATGATAGTGAATATTACGTCTCCCAGGGAGGAAAAATACCCATGAAGTGGACTGCTCCTGAGGTAATAATTACCTTAAAATAATTCAATAAGTATTACACTGTACAGGCTGTCCATTTCAAGAAGTACTCCACAGCCAGTGATGTGTGGAGCTATGGGGCACTCATGTATGAGATATGGAGTCTGGGACACAAACCATTTGAAGGGAGAACAAACCATGAGGTCAGATTCACCATATAAGTAGCTATAGATAGATAGACTGTCGTCATAGGCATGTTGTGTATACAATCACATGGGATTGTTTTAGGCAGTTGATCTCATTGATACTGGATA
Source organism: Haliclona indistincta (assembly GCA_964017065.1). NCBI lineage: Eukaryota > Metazoa > Porifera > Demospongiae > Haplosclerida > Chalinidae > Haliclona > Haliclona indistincta. Next base: position 12,313,037 of record OZ024787.1, on the reverse strand, counting down.
TCGACTCCCTCCTCCTCCTGGCTGTCCCAGAGCAGTGTATCAACTCATGATGGATTGCTGGTAGGTTAATACATTGTAATAGTCTATACTGCAAATACTGTAACTGTGCTTGTTGCAGGCATCCCAATGCATCGGGAAGGCTGTCATTTAGTATTGTAGTCTCCAGACTCTCTCAACCAGAGACTCGTTTACTGAAGTGGAGTGACACTATCACTCATGACCCTCAGTCCACCATGCTGGGGGCTCCTCTGGAGACTGCCTCTAACCTGCACTCTGACCTACAACAACAATACATGTGACAATAATGCACATGTAATAAATATAGTGCATGGAATCTGACAGACTAAAATATCACAACCTTGTCAATATCTGTCTAAATAGGAGTTATATCTCATCGTTTGTGTATTAACTTTACATTAACCGTTTTTGCATTTGCAATGTTCATGTGAAGAGTGTTGAACTCAAGAAATGTTTGAATATGATTCCAGGAGTCTTCTTGAAGGCCGTGTGATCAGACCAAGACATTGTTTAATTGATTGGTACATGTATAGATAAGGAAATTGAGAGCCTGTATGGAGAGCTAAAGAGGATCTAAGATGGAAGGAGAGGTGGTGTGTGAGTAGTGATGCATTTGCTTGTCGATCTGTTCAGGTATTTAGTGGTTTTATCTTTGTTTGCTGCACATGCAGCCGGATATGTCTATTTTCTGGAATCCCAGCTGGTGATACAGTTAGTGCAAACAATGAATCTGTTAAGATTTACAGAGTGCTTGAATTATGGCACTCTTTTACTCATGTTATGCAGTCATGCATAAATTATTTCGCCTTTTACGTACAATTGCAACCATTTGCCAGGGCCTCTTTTCACTTCAACTCTTTTATTCTTGTTTTTGTAAGTACTTCTGTCCAGGCTGGAACTCATTTCCTTTTCAAAATTATTCCAATCTTACCTCATTCACAACTCCTTTTTCTTGATATAAAACTGATGTACACGGCATATACTATAGCATGTTTTGCTATTGTGGATCATTGCAGCATTGGTCATTGTTTATTTGCAATGCATTGCGAACACATTCACACCATACTAAATTCGGATCTGCTGTCACCATGTATTTACCAGTAGCAGAGTTGTACCTTCTCTGTAAATTTATCTTACATGCGTATCAATCTACTCACTCTATGGTCCAGTAAAATTATTTAGTCTTTCAGTGCATGGTTCTCTCGATTCATCTGATCTGATTTGCATTCTTTCTATCAAATTGCGCACATGCCTGTTCTATTAAAACATGCAATCATTGATTTTTCTGAGAAAATGACCAAACTTGAGTGATTAGTGCACTATAAGCACCACAGCAGTGGAGGAATGTAGTCTAAAATTGCGTTTCAGTGATTATGTCACTAAAAATAGACATGGATAAAAATAGTAATTATTAAAGTGTACAATAAATTTAATTCCTAGTATGTAAAATTTTGTTGTGAGCTGAATGTAGCCTTTTACAGCATCGACGGCGTGCTATGTAGTTTTGCCGTGATCGACATTACGTCACCATAGATAATACCCGTGTATTGTATAATCTATGACGTCACAAACCCGCTCGAAGTTCAGAAACTCACTGAGGAATTTTTAACTCATTCAAACGCAGTAGCTACGTAGCTACAATGAAGCTACGCTGTCTCGTAGTATTGTGTATGTGTGTTCTTACTGTTTGCAGCAAAGGTGAGACTTTGATTACATTTATGACTAGATTATTGAACACTGGCGTCATGTACAATGCAGTTCATGGCTGTACTAGTGGGTTTATGGAGCTAGAACTACTCAAGAGAAGAGCAGAGAAGATTCCAGGAGGTGGAGCTGGCAGAGGTACTGGAGGTGGTCTGGATAATGAGTTCAGATTGCTTCTTAATGAGAGCTTCAGCTGCAGTGGGAATTTGACTAGTCTTCTTTTAGTGGGAATTGTCAGAACTGTCGGAAGAGATGAGTATCCTTTGATACAGTTATGGAGATATACTGGTAGTAATATTTACTCAAGAATTGGCAGCGAACATATCAGACTGAATCCAGGAGGCTTCAGTCCAGATGGAGTTCTCCAGTATAACCTTACCACTCCCATATCATACCAGAGTGGAGATGTGTTGGGAGTGTACCAGCCAAGACAACAGGATAGTGTAGTGAGAGTGTACTTTGATTCTAATACATCAACTACTTATCGAGTCGAAAATAATCCCACGTCACTAAATTCATTATCTTCCTTAGCTGTCCATAATGAGCGGATCCTCTTATCTCCTATATCAGGTATGCATTAAGCAAATACTTTCCTATAGCATTACTGTAACATGCATAGATTCACCCAGCTGCACTGGTAATTTCCTCAATCGTTCTGCTCTGAGACAAGGTGCATTGAATGTCAATATCAATGTTGTGAGGATAAGAGACGAGCAACAGCGTATCTTTCCAGACATCACCTTCACCTGTAATGGCTCCATCACCAAGTGGATAGTGGGAGCTGAAGCTGACATGAATGGATTATTATTTCCTGAGCTGCAAGTATGGCGGAATACAGGCAGAAACAACTACACCAAAGCAAATGTTAGTATACTTTCCTCCAGTACACCAGATATCTATAATATTGTTGATTACAACCTGAATACACCACTGGAGTTCCAGGAGGGAGACATACTGGGAGTGTACCAACCACAGGACAGTGCATTAGTTGTGTACTATCAGCAACGTGATGGTCCTGTGAACTATCGAGAAGGCAGCAGTGCACAATCTACTGTGACTCTTGATACTCCTCACAACCAATATGACTACCCACTAGTGACTGTAGAGATCAGTACAGGTAAACTCATGCCTTACAATACACATTATAATGATTGCACTTCATTTTCATGCAAACATTACTACTTTCTAATAATGACACTCAATCCACAGCTAATATGATATCCATGCAACATGTATATAAACCATTGCATGACAGACTAGTGCCAATAATACTATTGCTACAGACACAACTATTCAAATTACTTCAACCACTACTCTAACTGAGGATGCTTTTCTGACTATTGGTGAGCCAGAAACTGTGAGCAATGTAATAACAGAACTTCTGACAGCTGCAGCACGTCTACTTTATTTTTAATTTTGAAGATGTAACTGAGCAAAATAGCTTCAGCACGATGATAAAAATATTGATAAATGCATTTCAGGGTGCAAATAAAATGCTAGCTAAAAGCGCTATGATTCTATCATAAAAATTATGCTGAGACATTCTTGTATGGGTAATGGTAACGTTAACATTCTTGCAATTATCTCATCACATTATTTCAGGAATAGATACAAATTCTCTAACTGCTGTTACTAGTGCAACCACAGCACCAATTCCGAACACTGAATCTCAGGAATCTGACAGTGCAGTGACTATTGCAGCAGTGATCGTGGTGCTAATCATAGCTGCCATGTTAGCTGCAGTGATTGGGTTAGTGGTGATCCTGGTCATATTCAGAAGAAGAGCTAAGAGATCAGGAACAGATGTGCTTTGTAATGATAGTCAAAGAAACTGCAGCAGCTCTCATGACATCCGAAAACATGATGAAGTAGAGCTTCAGCATAATCAGTGCTATGCTACTTCCTGTATTGACAAAGAAAATCAGCAACAGTATGTTCACAGCTGAATGCACATGCATTATGATTACTATAATTATTATTCACAGAGTTGATCGCTATGCAGAGATTAATGATGATGTATTGTTGAAACAGAATAAAACAGACTACTACTACACTCAAGTACAGACAAGAAAATTAAAAAGATTTCTATCGAAATCAAAAGGATGTAGGGTTGTGAAATCTACCACTGGTCAACAATGTAAACTAACAAGGAGCAAGCATGGAATGGTAACACGATTGACTTGCTAACAGACCATAGATCCCTACATCAGTGGCTGCTGTGGTTGGCTATAGCTAGTTCGGCTATTTGCTGTTGACTGACACCTGACGTGCATTCAGCTTGTGACAGCTTATGTACAGCCACTGATGTAGGGATCTATGGTCTGTTAGCAAGTCAATCGTGTTACCATTCCATGCTTGCTCCTTGTTAGTTTACATTGTTGACCAGTGGTAGATTTCACAACCCTACATCCTTTTGATTTCGATAGAAATCTTTTTAATTTTCTTGTTTGTGTCCTTTTTTCTTTTTCAGTGAAGTGCAGTTCAATATCATGCAATTACTGTGCCATCTTTGTTTCCACCGTTGGTTAATTGGTTTTCCTGTTGCTGATGGCTTTTCTTAATTATTAACAATTTTAAACTTGTAGCTATTATAATGCAGATAATCAGCTCGCCTACGCATGCATGAAGACAGTGCATACGAGCCCCGCCCACACTTGTTTACGGCGGTTATAATTGTCTGGCAAGGCAGATTGGTGATTCTGCGCTTGCTAGCTTACCGTTCTTCGAAGACTCCAGACAAATATGTGTTCTCCGTGATCTATACGGCGTGCATGGCGATACTCAAGCTTGTGCTTGGTCACGTGCGCTAACCACAGCTTGGTCACGTGCGTATTGCGCAATCACTATAATTATTAATGGCGTCTAACACTTAGCTGACAGTGGATCACGATCGAGAAATCGCAGAATTTATATTGCCGTTTCGCTAAAAACTAAGTTCAAAAGGCACATGCCAGGAGAATTTCACGACTGTTCGTGGGTGTTTTGGTCTCGGCACTGCTCGCGTAAAGGCGCTAGGCGAGTTGAAGAAAGAAGAAAGAAGAAGAAGAAGAAAACGAAGATGACGAAACTCGATTTTCACCATTTCCAGGTTCGTCACTTTAGTAACAATCTCGAGCAATCTCCTTGCTACTGTAAGATGGGGCAACGCCAGATAGCAGATTTAAGTGTCTTTGGACGTATAAAATTCATCACCAGGCGAAATATCAGTGTTTGAACGCTAATACATTGTATGTAGCCGCCATCTTGTTTTCTCGTTCAACCCTACATAGGGAGGCACTACCGTGCCTCCCTAATACAAAATGAATGTGACTATGCTTCTTGTAATGGAAACCAACAGCAATTACCGTAAGTTCACTAACTACACATTGTTCATGACCATTGTTTGATGAGCAAAATAAATAAAGAAACCAGCTACATAGGTACATAATTCCTGCAGAGATGATGTTTATGACTATGCTGAAAATAAAAGAAAACAAGATGATGTAGTGCTACATCAGAATGAGGCATATTGCACTCATCAAGTACAGCTACAACAGAACGTGTGCTATGCTACTGCCCACCATCAACCGTGAGTGCACTATCGTGTATGTGGTATGTGTACTGTATAGCGTAAAGAATATATATTGTGTAATTGAGCTCTGCTAAGTTCAAAGTACTTTTTTGTCACAAAGCCATTCATAGATGAGAGATCAAATAAATATATTTGAATGCATGTACGTAGCTTGAGACAAATGGACAGTGAATGGGATTGATATGAATCAGATTATAAATACTACATTTTTATAGTACTCTTCCATGGTCCTTCTCCTGATCCACATATGAATGTTGTTCTTAGTATACTGTTAAGTATAAATAATTGTTTTCCCAGTATCGGTGCAAATGATGACTACACTGGAGATTCCAATGGTCATACTCTAGTATCTGAGCAATCAGCTGATCAGATACAGCTACAACAGAATGATTGCTATGCATTGCCTAAAGGACAGTCAGAAATGCATGAGTAAGTTCTGTACAGATTACTATTTCAAGACAATAACAGTGTAATTATGATAATATGTCACCATGTATGTCACTACTAAAATAGTTGAACACTTCAATGTATCTGTCAGCACTTTCCTCCTAACACATGCAGGGCTAACAGTGGATATTCATGTGCAAGAGTTGGCTTCAAAATCAACAGCTGACTCATCAGAGTACACCACTGAATCATCAAGAAAAATTATAGTCATGCATGTGATGAGGATAGATTGTGCTTTACATAAGTATAGCGGTTTTCTTTAAAATATTGATCCTGCAATTTTTGTTTAAAATACCATGATTTCAGCTAGTTAGTGTTATTCAGTAGACTGTTACTGATCTATAATGATCTTTATAATCTTGCATGATGAGTTTACATCACTCGCACGTGTCAGCCGTCTTATCATTAATAATTTTATTATCACTATTAATTTGCATGGTTCTTCACTTGATTCAATGACACTACTTTAAAATTTTTGCACATGCCTGTTCTATTAATCATACTGTTAACACATTCAATCATTGATTTCTTCTGAAAAATGGCCAAATACTACTACATCATAGCATGCAGTGTTGGAATCCTGTCTAGAATTGTGGCACAGTGATACACTGCTACATATAGAAGAATAAAGCTTAATGATGGATGAAATGTAATAATTAAAGTGTACAATAACATTTTGTAAAATTCTGTTGAGTTTAACGCTTGAGTGGAGAACAATGTTGGTCGTGATGGAGGGCACGCAATATTACGTCATAAATAATTACTCGCTCGAAATTTGTGACAAGTAGTGACGCTCGCTCGCGCATGATACACGTACGCATGGGTACGGGCTCAAATGCGGACCGGTCCGGACCGCATTTGAGCCCGTACCGTACGCATGAATGTTTCGCGTAGTTCAATCGCAGTAGCTACGTAGCTACAATGAAGCTACGATGTCTTGTAGTATTGTGTATGTGTGTTCTTACTGTTTGCAGCAAAGGTGAGACTTGGATTACATTTATGACTAGATTGTTGAACACAGGCGTACATGTACAATGCAGTTCATGGCTGTACTAGTGGGTTTATGGAGCTAGAACTACTCAAGAGAAGGGCAGAGAAGATTCCTGGAGGCGATGCGGGCGAAGGTACTGGAGGTGGTCTGAATGATGAGTTTAGATTGATTCCTTTTGAGAGCTTCAGCTGCAGTGGGAACATGACAGGTCTTCTTTTAGTGGGAACTGTCATAACTAGTGGAAGCAGAAACGAGTATCCTGAGATACAGATATGGAGAAAGATTGTTCATGACAATAATACCTACTCGTACAGTAGGCAAGACAGTCAGGAGATCAGACTGGTCGAAGGAGATTTCAGTCCTGATGGAGTGCTCCAGTATAACCTGACCACTCCCATATCATACCAGAGTGGAGATGTGTTGGGAGTGTACCAACCAAGACAACTGTATAGTTTAGTGAGAGTTTACTATGATTCTAATACATCAACTACTTTTCGTGTCAAAAATAATCCTGCATCACCATATCCATTATCTTCCTCAGCTGTCCATAATGATGAGCGGATTCTCTTATCTCCTATTTCAGGTATGCATTAAGCAAATACTTTATTACTATAGCATTCCTGTAACATGCATAGATTCACCCGACTGCACTGGTAATTTCCTCAGTCGTTCTGCTCTGAAGCAAGGTGCACTGAAAGTCAATATCAATGATGCGAGGATAAGAGTCCTACAACGTCTCTTTCCAAACATCACCTTCACCTGTAATGGCTCCATCACCAAGTGGATAGTAGGAGCTGAAGCAGACATGAATGGATTATTATTTCCTGAGCTGCAAATATGGCGGAATACCGGAGGAAGCAACTATACTAAAGCACATTTTAGTAATCTTTCCTCCAGTACTCAAGTTAGCAATAATATTGTTGAGCACATCCTCAACACACCACTGGAGTTCCAGGAGGGAGACATACTGGGAGTGTACCAACCACGAGGACAAGACAATGCATTAGTTGTGTACTATCAGGAACGTGATGGTCCTGTGAACTATCGAGAAGGCAACAGAGCACTTTCTACTGTGACTCTTAGTAGTCTTGGGAATCTATATAACTACCCACTAGTGACTGTAGAGATCAGTACAGGTAAACTCATGCCTTACAATACACATTATAATGATAATCATTGCACTTCATTGTCGTGCAAACATTACTACTTTCTCAATTGCAATCCACAGCTAATACGATATTGATCCATGCATCCAACTTGTATATAAACCATTGCATGACAGACTAGTGCATATAATACTATTGCTACAGGCACCACTATTCAAACTACTTCAACCACTACTCTAACTGAGGATGCTTTTCTGATTACTGGTGAGCCGGAAGCTGTGAGCAATGTAATAACAGAACTGCTGACAGCAGCAGGTCTACTTTATTTTGAATTTTGATGATGTAACTGAGCAAAATAGCTTCAGTACGATGATAAAAATATTGATAAATGCATCTCAGGATGTAAATAAAATGCTAGCTAAAAGCGCTGTGATTCTATCATAAAATTATGCTGATACATTCTTGTATGGGTAATGGTAACGCTAACGTTCTTGCAATTATCTCATCACATTATTTCAGGAATAGATACAAATTCTCTAACAGCTGTTTCTAGTGCAACCACTACACCAATTCCAAACACTGAATCTCAGGAATCTGACAGTGCAGTGACCATTGCAGCAGTGATCGTGGTGCTGATAATAGCTGCCATATTAGCTGCAGTGATTGGGTTAGTGGTGATTCTGGTCATATTCAGAAGAAGAGCTAAGAGATCAGGAACAGATGTGCTTTGTAATGACAGTCAGAGAAACTGCAGCAGCTCTCACGACATTGCTAAGTACCAAAAACATGATGAAGTAGAGCTTCAGCATAATCAGTGCTATGCTACTTCCTGTATTGACAAAGAAAATCAGCAACAGTATGTTCACAGCTGAATGCACATGCATTATGAATACTATGATTATTATTCACAGAGTTGATAGCTATGCAGAGATTAATGATGATGTATTGTTGAAACAGAATAAAACAAACTACTACTACACTCAAGTACAGATACTAAATGAATGTGACTATGCTTCTTGTAATGAAAACAAACAGCAACTACAGTGAGTTCACTAAGTACAAATTTTTGATGACCATTGTTTGATGAGCAAAATAATAAAGGAACCAGCTACATACTATTAGGTACATAATTCCTGCAGAGATGATGTTTATGACTATGTTGAAAATAAAAGGAAACAAGATGATGTAGTGCTACATCAGAATGAGGTATATTGCACTCATCAAGTACAGCTACAACAGAACGTGTGCTATGCTACTGCCCACCAGCAACCGTGAGTGCACTATCATGTATGTGGTATGTGTACTGTATAGCGTAAAGAATATTATTATCGTGTAATTGAGCTCTGGTAAGCTTAAAGTAATACCTTTTTGTCACAAAGCCATTCATAGAGATCAAATAAAAATAAATTAGCATGTACAGTATAACAAATGGATAGTGAATGGGATTGATTAGACTAGGAAGTAGTACAATTAATTTGAATCAGATTAACTCTTCCATGGTTCTTCTCCTGATCCACATATGAATGTTGTTCTTAGTATACAGTATAGAGTAATTGCTATAATCAATTTTTTTCAGTCCCAGTATCGATGCAAATGATGACTACACTGGAGATTCCAATGGTCATACTCTAGTATCAGAGCAATCAACTGATCAGATACAGCTACAACAGAATGATTGCTATGCATTGTCTAAAGGACAGCCAAAAATGCATAAGTAAGTTCTGTACAGATTACTATTTCAAGACAATAACAGTGTTTTTATGATATGTCACTACTAAAATAATTGAACACTTTGTCAGCACCTCCTCCTAACACATGCAGGGTTAACAGTGGATATTCATATGCAAGTGTTGGCTTCAAAATTCAACAGCTCACTCATCAGAGTACACCACTGAATCATCAAGAAAATAGTTTTGATGATGATGAGGATTGAATATACTATGATACATAATGTATAGTGGTTTTCTTACGTATTGCAGCTTTAAAATTGTTCTGCAATGTTCTTAGCTAGTTAGAGTTATTTCAGTAGACTATAGCTAGTACCAATCTAAGTATAATGATCTTTATAATTATTCTTGCATGAGTTCACATCACTTACATGCATGTCTTATCATTAATTTTATTATCATGATTAATTTAAATTTGCATGTTTCATTACTTGATTTAATGACACTACTATAAAATTTGCGCACATGTCTGTTCTATTGATAATGTCAACACATTCAATCATTGATTTATTCCGAAAATGACCGCATACTCATCACAGAATGCGGTGTTGGAATGATGTCTGGAATTGTGGCTCAGTGATATATTGGTGCATGTAGGAGACTAAAAATTAATGAAAATTAAAGTGTACAATAACAAGTTAGTAAAATTCTGTTGAGTTTAACGCATGAGTGGAGTAAAATGTTGGTCGTGATGGAGAACACGCAATATTACGTCACAAATTCGCTCGAAGTTTGTGACAAGTTAGTGACGCTCGCTCGCGCATGATAGAGGCATTAATGTTTCACGTAGTTCAATCGCAGTAGCTACGTAGCTACAATGAAGCTACGCTGTCTTGTAGTATTGTGTATGTGTGTTCTTACTGTTTGCAGCAAAGGTGAGGCTTGGATTACATTTATGACTAGATTATTGAACACTGGCGTCATGTACAATGCAGTTCATGGCTGTACTAGTGGGTTTATGGAGCTAGAACTACTCAAGAGAAGAGCAGAGAAGATTCCTGGAGGTGGAGCTGGCGAAGGTACTGGAGGTGGTCTGCCGGATAATGAGTTTAGATTGATCATTCCTTTTGAGAGCTTCAGCTGCAGTGGGAACATGACTGGTCTTCTTTTAGTGGGAGCTATTAGAAAAAATATGACAAGAAGAAACCAGTATCCTGAGATACAGTTATGGAGAGAGATTGATCAAAGCAATAATACCTACACGTACTGTAGGCAAGACAGTCAGGAGATCAGACTGAATCTAGGAGATTTCAGTTCTGATGGAGTGCTCCAGTATAACCTGACTACTCCCATATCATTCCATAGTGGAGATGTGTTGGGAGTGTACCAGCCAAGACAGCAGGATAGTTTAGTGAGAGTGTACTATGATTCTAATACATCAACTACTTATCGAGTCGAAAATAATCCCACATCAATCACCATACCAAATTCATCTTCTTCCTCAGCTGTCCATTATAATGAGCGGATCCTCTTGTCTCCTATTTCAGGTATGCATTAATCAAATACTTTATTACTACAGCATTACTGTAACATGCATAGATTCACCCAACTGCACTGGTAATTTCCTCAGTCGTTCTGCTCTGAAGCAAGGTGCATTGAATGTCAATATTAACAATGTAAGAAGAAGAGACGAGCAACAGCGTCTCTTTCCAGACATCATCTTCACCTGTAATGGCTCCATCACCAAGTGGATAGTGGGCGGCACTACAAACGATGGCAAAAATCGAACGCCAGAGCTGCAAATATGGCGGAATACTGGTGGAAGCAACTATACTAAGGCAAATTTTAGTAATCTTTCCTCCAGTACTCCAGTTAGCAATAATATTGTTGAGCACACTCTCAGCACACCACTGGAGTTCCAGGAGGGAGACATACTGGGAGTGTACCAACCTAGACATATGGACAGTGCATTAGTTGTGTACTATCAGGAACGTGATGGTCCTGTGAACTTTAGAAATAACATGCTCGACAGTGCACTTACTGCTGTAAATCTTGATAATCTTGATAATCAATATGACTACCCACTAGTGACTGTAGAGATCACTACAGGTAAACTCATGCATTACAATGTACATTATAATTATTGATTCCACTTTCATTTATATGCAAAAGCTAATATTCCATTTATGATATCCAACATGTATACAAACCATTGTATGACAGACTAGAGCCAATAATGCTATTGCTACAGGCACCAATATTCAAACTACTTCAACCACTACTCTAACTGAAGATGCTTTTCTGATTACTGGTGAGCCAAATGCTGTGACCAATGTAATAACAGTAAACTATCAACTGTACATAGTTACTTCAAGCAAATCTTCAGCAGTGGCCATGATCAGTAAAACACAAGCCTCTTCAACACTTAATTCCTTCAAAGGTCAGTGACTGCATCAAAACACTACCTATATGTGACCCACTGACTACAATAAACAAACTTCCTGACAAAGATAGTTTCACTTGTCAATGACTATAGTGCATGCATGTATGATCAACACTTGTACACACATACACACATACACATGCACTGCAGATATACACACTGCTTCACAGTTTATCAACAAGAAGAATTCAGACATCAGTGAAGCTGAACTAACATAAACAAAGCTGCTGACAGCTGCAGCAGCAGGCCTGAAAATAGCTTATGATGATAATTAAGACAAAATACATGTCAGCATGAAAAATACGTACACTACAGTTAAGTTTACTAGCTATAATAAAGCTAACAGCGCTATCATCATAAAATTTAATGTGCATTCTACCATATGCAGTTACATCTATACGCATGGGTAATAATAACATTCTTGCAATTATCTTTTTATATTTCACAGGAATTGCTACAAATTCTCTAACAGCTGTTTCTAGCGCAACCACTGCACCAATTCCGAACACTGAATCTCAGGAATCTGACAGTGCAGCAACCATTGCAGCAGTGATTGTGGTGCTAATCATAGCCGCCATGTTAGCTGCAGTGATTGGGTTAGTGGTGATACTGGTCATATTCAGAAGAAGAGCTAAGGGATCAGGAACAGATGTGCTTTATAATGACAGTCTAAAAGAACTTAAAAACCCAGTTTACTCAGGTAAGCATGCAAGCTTAAGTTTTCAGTTTTCATTGCTTTGAAGAATGAATATTACGATAAAACCTAAAAATCATAGATTTTGTATTTAACTCACACACTATTGTTAATGTTAGTTTCAATATAAACAATCAACTATAAAATAGTTATTTGCTGAAGTGTGGATTGGTCAATTTGTACATTAGACACTGTTTGAAACTGTCATTACACATACAGACCCAAACACACACCATCCGCTAATGGAGCTGTATAGCACTGTGGAGGCTAGCAACTATGAAACACCTGTGAACAATACAACACAGGATAATCTATATGTAAGATAAACAATACTACAATAACAGTTGTGCATATTTAAGATTCTGTCCCATCATAGGAGCAACCAGCCATTACAGATCAACATCAGTCACCAATTATTACATGCCAGTGGGGAATTATCGTGCCTACATTGGTGAGAAAATAGAAATTACTCCTCTAATGTACAACTTTAAGATTTTTGTCATTTAATGTGTGTACACAGTCTCAGAGAAAAGACTTTACTGATTCAGAGGGACACTATGAATTTAGTGAGAATATCTATTCAACTGTAACACAGGTAAAGACATGTTGAAATTATTAGACCAAACACTGAGTAGCTATTATATGCTTCATTACAGGAAGAGGAATATGATACACTCAACCATTCATTCTTTAAAGAAACAGTTCATTATTGGGAGCCAGCAAATGATTGTGAGGCCATCTATAGTCAGTTAGCTGATAAGAGGTACAGAGAGATTGTGAGACAACACATAAAGTGAGTCTAGTTCTACTGAATCACTGTATACATGATATGATGTTGAATAAGGATTGGTGAGCATCTTGGTTCAGGACAGTTTTGATGGGTGGAGAAAGGAGTGTGGACCTCTCCTGATGGACCTGTGGATGTTGCTATAAAGACACTAAAGAACGAAGCATCTGATGTGGAGAAGGTCAAGTTCCTACAGGAGGCAGCCATCATGGGGCAGTTCCATCATGCTAACATTGTCACATTGCATGGAGTGGTCACTGTGGCAGAACCAGTGAGTGACATGTTTATCAGTCTAATAACACTGTGAGATCCTCTTGATAGACAATGATAGTGTTGGAGCTGGTGAAGAATGGAGACCTCAGAGAGTATCTACACACACTCAGACCAACGTGAGTCACACTAAAAATATACATTACATACTTACCAATTTATCATCACCTAGTCCAGGAGAGCTGGCTCCAGCATCGCTACCTAGTGAGTTGCTGGGGTACTGTCGTCAGATTACCTCAGGTATGGAGTACCTGTCCAAGAAGAGCTTTGTACACAGAGACCTTGCTGCCAGGAACATACTGGTGGACGACCAGAAGACATGTAAGGTGAGAGACTATAATATATTATTTCGTACATTATACAAGAAATATCTGTATATCATATAGATTGCTGATTTTGGGATGTCAAGAGATTTATCTGATAGTGACTATTATGTGTCTCATGGAGGACAGATTCCTATTAAATGGACGTCTCCTGAGGTGATCGAATATAAATAAAATTAATTGTTTTACAGCTGTGAAACGAAATTGTTGTAGGCTGTTCATTTCAAGAAGTACTCCACAGCCAGTGATGTGTGGAGCTATGGGGCACTCATGTATGAGATATGGAGTCTGGGACACAAACCATTTGAAGGGAAAACAAACCATGATGTAATAGAAGAGACACAACAAAGTATTTATTGTTAGGTTTCATTTCATTTTTTCTGTAGGTAGTTGAACTCATTGATACTGGATATCGACTCCCTCCTCCTCCTGGCTGTCCCAGAGCAGTGTATCAGATCATGATGGATTGCTGGTGAGAAATAAAAAATTGATGACAGTTACAGTCTCAAGCAAGCAATTTACAGGCACCCTGAGGCATCAGGAAGACCAACGTTCAGTATTGCATTCTCTAGACTGTCTCAACCAGACGACCAACTACTGAAGTGGTTATCTGACAAGAGCTCTCGATCCACGATGTTGGGAGCTCCTTTGGAGACTGGATCTGACCTGCACTCTGACCTACAGCAACAATACATGTGACACTGAGTGACTCACACAAGACTCAATTTCAAATGTTTACTGCCTGTAGAAAAACAGTATTAATCTGTCAAAGTCAATGGTGTAATCATTGATCTGTTTGTGTATGATTTATTCCTTGTACTACTACTACTCCCTTCAGGTTCATCTGTAGATACATGTAAGCATTATTAATTTTTATTCAAACATGTTCAGTATGCAAGTAAAACATAATTGTGTTGACATCACATACATGGATCATACTTGTGTGTTCATGATCATTTACTACTTTCATGTTGTTAGTGATTTTGTTGTGGTATGCACAAAGCATCTGATATTGTTTCCTGCAAGTGTTACTGAAATTATTGTGAACAGCAAATTGACACTGTTTCCTACTTGTTACAGAAAATAAAATACAAAACAGTGCACACACCAATTCCATACTTATTGTGAAGCTGCATGTGAAGGTACCATAAATTTAAATTTTCTCAGCTGCAATGGTGTTCAGCTCTCTACGTATTTGTGTGCTGTGGTGCTTTTCTTGTCTACTTCTGAGGTAAGTATATTCATGAACTGTCAGAAATGGTGGAGTGAGTGACGAGTATCCTGATGTCATTAAGATGAAAACATGGGAAACGGATACACCAGAAAATTTAAGGCAGTGAACATAACAAACTAAATGAAGAAGTCTTCATTAATTTCTACGATGATTATTATAATAACCAAAGTCCCCAACATCATATAATAGAGATTTGAGCAATCTGATAGGAGCCTGTTAGCAACCTGTTAACTGATTTTACTGACTTGCTGTTGCTGATTGAAAATCCCTCTCTAAAATATAACTACGTTTCTTAATTTTTTATTGAACACGTACTTCATTGTCCATGATTGGTTTACAATGTTAGTATTAGAGTAGGGAAAGCACAAATGCCTTTCACCACTTTTATCAAGGGGTACCTCCATGACTATTACGCCCTTAACCACCAGCGACGGGCAGCTAAAATGAATCTCGCCATGAACATGTGGTGCGTTTTTCTCCTCTGTAGCAAAGGCAAGATATTCGTTGTTTTCTTTCTAATATTAACCCATTTTAATTCATTAGTTGTTAATGGATGTACCAGCGGATTTATTGAGCTAGATCTGCTCAAGAGAAGGGCTGAGAAAATAGATGGTTTGAGCATGAATATTGGAAGCGGTCTGGATAGAGATTTTAGATTGTTAGCACAAGAAAGCTTCAACTGCAATGGGACAATGACTGGTCTGCTCTTAGTTGGAACTATCATGGAGAAGACAGAGATGAGAGATAAATATCCTGAAATACAGATATGGAGAAATACTCATAGCAATACTTACATCAGGCAAGGCAGGGAAAAAATCAAGCTCGGTCCAGGAGACTTCAGTCCTGATGGAGTGCTCCAGTATAACCTGACCACTCCCATACCATTCGAGAATGGAGATCTGTTGGGAGTGTACCAACCAAGACAGCAAAATAGTGTAGTGAGAGTTTACAGTTACAATGATTCTAGTGCTTCTATTAATTATCGAGTCAATAGAAGTAATCCATCAGCAACATTTGTATTTTCAAGAGATGCCCAACCTTTCTATAATCAGCTAATTCTCATATCTCCGATTTCAGGTAATTTAAATTGTAGCAGCATGTATCATACATACAAAAGTAGTTTACAAAAGTAAAAAAGCTTTAATAAAAAAACTGAAAAGTGTAGGGGTGACTCTTAAAAAAGGAAAGGAACAAGATGGGATGATGCTTGCAAAAGTAAAGGAACAAGATGGAATAATGCTAAGCTTGCAAATGTAAAAGTCCCAAGTATCCCTACATCAGCGGCTTGCTGCGACGCAACTGACAAATACGGAATCCTCTTCCTATACCTTTACAATTGTCGATTACTTCATCGGACTGCGTCCTCCTAAACACAGATACCTCTAGTTATTTACAACCGTCAATTACTTCATCGGACTGCGTCCTCCAAACACAGATACCTCTAGTTATTTACAACTGTCAACTACTTCATCGGACTGCGTCCTCCTAAACACATATACCTCTAGTTATTTACAACCGTCAATTACTCCATCGGACTGCGTCCTCCTTCAAGCCGCTGATGTAGGGATACTTGGGACTTTTACATTTGCAAGCTTAGCATTATTCCATCTTGTTCCTTTACTTTTGCAAGCATCATCCCATCTTGTTCCTTTCCTTTTTTAAGAGTCACCCCTACACTTTTCAGTTTTTTTATTAAAGCTTTTTTACTTTACTTGTTCCTGTTACTTTTTTGATCACTATCAGTTTGAACTTATTAGTTATATTCTATGATAGATGTTATTTCATTTTGACAACTCTGTGAGCAGCAGATACTAGTCTAGCAGATGTGAACGTGCACAGGGTCTGGAGAGTAAGGAGTGTAGTTTAAAATAATGTTTAATATTACCAATCATTCATTGAAAGGTTTAAAATAGTAAAGAGGTTAAGGACGCAGATAGCAAAATATCAAGTCCAGGTATGATTTGACAACATGAGTACAGTAATGGATGAAGGAAGAGACTAATACTGACAACTCATGATGCTGCAAGCCTAATAGTAGAAGCACGCCTAGTAGAACCTTGCTGATGTCAATATCACACTCACAGAGGCTTCTAGTCCTTTACAACTTACGCTGCGTGGTGTAGGAACCTTACTGTGCGTAGCCTAATCTCAGTTGCTGCCCGGCGGTAACTGAATCGTTCACGTCTGGGTATGTCAGTTTTAACCCGCCATCTGAAGCTTTAAAGAACAGATCAGTGTTACTTAGGGTATAGTACTGCTCTAGACAAATTTCATACCTCTGGCTTGCGCGCTGAAGCGTCCAGAGCAGAGACAAAACGCAGTATCGATCGAGATGGCTGCAAAACTGATGTGGGCGGAGTTAATGATACGAGCGAAAAGAGGGTTAATTATTTAATGGCGTCTTCAGTCCAAAACGGCCCAAAAACCATGTTTTTCAAGGATTACTCGCTTCTGGTAGTGTTTGATGCCTATCTAAAAAGTAAGTGCACTACCCCAGATATATACACGTGCGATGGTGCAGGTTTGGTAGTCATTCGTTAACTCAGGACAGCGCTAGGCTTACCGAAAGAAGAAAGAAGAAGAAAGAAGAAAGAAGATGAACAATTCGCGTGGGCGGCGATTTCAGTTTACCACTTTAGAAACGTCTGCCAGCTTCACCAAAGGTATTTTCATGCTCAGAACAATCGTCTGATCAATCCTAGGTGTCTGGACTCTCGAGAAACGCTAAAACGGCGAAGATCTAGCAACGGCTCTCTGAGACTCGCCATCTTGATTTTCATCGTCAAGCAAGCAGTCCCCAGTGACTTTCATAGACTTCCTACAAGCGCTCGCACTTCAGATTCCCTCAGAGATAGTTAAAATGCAGTAGAAATGTATAACAGTAGAGATATGTGCAAAAACTCATTTTCACACATGAGTAGCCGCCATCTTAGTTCGAGGTCATCCCTACATATCATTGCCGATCGGCAATGATAATGTATTGATAATTTTACAGGTTCATCCTGTACTGGTGATTTCCTCAGTCGTTCTGCCCTAAGGAAAAGAGCACTAAATATTAATCTTAATAATTATGGTCAAGAAAATTAGTAAAAAACAGTATCTCTTCCCAGGCATCACCTTCACCTGTAATGGCTTCATCACCAAGTGGATAGTGGGAGGTACTACAGACAATGCTGAGTCTTTGCAACCCGAACTACAAATATGGCGGAATAGTGGAGGAACCAGCTACACTAAAACAAACTTTAGCGTAATTCCCTTCAGCACATCTACTGTTAATATTGTAGAGTACACTCCTGACCATCCACTGGAGTTCCAGGAGGGAGACATACTGGGAGTGTACCAACCACAACATAGCGACAGTGCATTAGTTGTGTACTCTCAAGATCGTGATGGACCTGCTAATTATGCTAATGGTAAAAATCTTCTACTATGAATCTAACTGGCAGCCCTAATGGTTATGATTACCCACTAGTGACTGTGGAGTTCAGTGCTGGTAAATTATTAGTTCCCATAATCAACATTTATTTTATGTGCTAAACTTAGCAACTCCAATCACTACTGTATCAATGAACAGATTTCACGAAACCCTCGGCGTTTGAGCACCGTTGCAAACATTGTAGAGTTAGCTCCTTAGTTATGGTTTGCAAAAGGAGCTTTGCAGCTACAGCCAACCTGTTTGCTATTGAAACTGTACTGGTAAACAGAAGACAGCAAAGTGCTGACCACAAGGACAAGGTGTGTCAAGTGGGCGTGACCGTGAACACGAGTAGGTAGCCATTGCTCTTGGCTTTGATACGCTTTTTCTTGAGATGTCTACGCACCCCCAGAGCTGTCCTACAGTTTAGATGGAATTTACAAGTACCTAGGTAGTCAACTATGGACGCTTTTGTCGTCAGAGAGGTCAAAGACGGCCGTCAAGGTGAGTCAGCCATACATAACTCGAGAACGAAAGCACTTTAGCAAAATCCACAAGTCAGATTGCAAGCCATTGTCATGCTAAGCCTGTTCATACCTTTACCGAGTTTCAGAAGTGAGCGGTGGTCTCTGCAGCTCATTGGACAGAATGAATGAATGAATGAACGAATGACAAAGCAAGTACCGTAACCCTCGCGCATGCGCCGAGGGTTAACTACACCTATATAGGTGTAGTTGATACAGTAGTGATTGGAGTTGTGAAATTAGTGAAATTGGAGTTGTGAAATTAGTGAAAATCTCACTTTCACTTTCTTGTATACAAGAAAGTGAAAGTGAGATTTTCACTAATTTAAATTATACTACAGACAACAACTATTCACTGATTTTACCACAGATGCCACATTATCAACCCTTATGACCACTTCACTGATCACTCATGGTAAGCCAGAAGCTTTGATTACAATAATACATAATAAGTTAGTAACACATTGAAACACCTCCTTATGTAATGTATTATTGTCATTGACGCTAGGCAATGACATGGATAAAATTAATAATTAATACCGGGCCCAAGACGGCGGCTGCAATAAGCTGAAAATAAGTAGAGATTATTAACTATTCAAAACATCGAATATACCGAATAATACAATGCATCATGCTAATGACAAACAAACTTTCAGGCACAGGAACTATGACAGTTTACTTAATCGCATGTATTTAACCAAAACACACATTAGATAAACAGTGAAACACACAGCAATATGCAGGCAAGCCAAAACTGAACTGAGCTAGAAAACCCAGATATTACATGTATAATCATCTCCATAAGGATTCATCAGCATAATTACACACATTGGGAATTTTATCACTTTTTAGACATCAAGTTTAGGCCTTCCTGACAATACAAATTAATAGTTATGTACAAATACATGTATAATGGGCTTTATCACATGTACATCATTTCATAGGATTTATTACCAATTAATGCCAGGAGTCTTTCCAACTAATACAACATCAACTAAAGGCAGTGCGGTGACTATAGCAGCAGTGAGCGTGGTGATAATAGCTGCTTTGTTAGCTGCAATTATTGGGCTTGTAATAATGGTACTACTCATATTCAGAAGAGCAAAGAGATCAGTAATTGTTGTGGTTCACACCAATGATGGTGAAAATGACATCGAGAATACTGTATATTCAGGTAGGCATAATTTAGGTCCATTCCTTTATGTTGATAGCCTATAATTATATCTGCATATTAATTTTTGTAAAAAAATAAATCCACAGAATATAGCTACTGGTGTATATGTATAAATTTTACACATTTCAAAAATAACCTTCAATGTTAATTTGTCTGTAAATCATTAATTTAGTGGGCACTGTTGAAACTGTCATTATGTACATAGACCTAAACACTCAGCATCCAATACTGGAGCTGTACAATACTGCGGAGGCTAACAACTATGAGATACCAGTGAACACACTACAAGCTAATCAATGCGTAAAATTAATATACACTATGAACGTGCGTTTAAATTCTGTTCCTCCTTAGGACCAAGCGGCTGTTACCATGACACAGCCAATGTATCAGTGGGGAATTATTGTACCTACACAGGTGAGAAAATTTAAACATAATTTATACTGATCTTAATAATAATTTATCAATTTACAACAGTGAATTAAAATAGTTTTATTAAACGATGCATTTTTAATTTGTGAGTACATACATGTAGTCCCTGCGAAAAGAATTCACTAATTCAGAAGGGAATTATGATTTAAGTGACAGCATCTATGCATCCATAACTCAGGTACAGTGAATAAAATGCCGAAACACAAATTAAATCATTACAGGAAGAGGAATATGATACACTCAACCATTCATTCTTTAAAGAAACAGTTCATTATTGGGAGCCAGCAAATGATTGTGAGGCCATCTATGAGCAGTTGGCTGATAAGAGATACAGAGAGATTGTGAGACAACACATAAAGTGAGTCTAGTTCTACTGAATCAATGAATACATGATACGAAGTTGAATTAGGATTGGTGAGCATCTTGGTTCAGGACAGTTTGGATGGGTGGAGAAAGGAGTGTGGACCTCACCTGATGGACCTGTGGATGTTGCCATAAAGACACTAAAGAACGAAGCATCTGATGTGGAGAAGGTCAAGTTCTACAGGAGGCAGCCATCATGGGCCAGTTCCATCATGCTAACATTGTCACATTGCATGGAGTGGTCACTGTGGCAGAATCAGTGAGTGACATGTTTATCAGTCTAATAGCACTATGAGATCCTCTTGATAGACAATGATAGTGTTGGAGCTGGTGAAGAATGGAGACCTCAGAGAGTATCTACACACACTCAGACCAACGTGAGTCACACTAAAAATATAAATTTCATGCATTTATCATTATCATCAGTCCAGGAGAGCTGGCTCCATCATCGCTACCTAGTGAGTTGCTGGGGTATTGTCGTCAGATTGCCTCAGGTATGGAGTACCTGTCCAAGAAGAGCTTCGTACACAGAGACCTTGCTGCCAGAAACATCCTAGTGGATGACCAGAACATGTGTAAGGTATAAGACTAATAATAATTATTGCATACATTACACAAGAAAATTCTATAGATTGCAGACTTTGGGATGTCGAGAGACCTGTCTGATAGTGACTATTATGTGTCTCAAGGAGGACAGATTCCTATCAAATGGACAGCTCCTGAGGTGATCAAAATAATTTATTATTTTACAGCCTCGAAACTAAAATTATTGTACGTAGGCTGTTCATTTCAAGAAGTACTCCACAGCCAGTGATGTATGGAGCTTTGGGGCACTCATGTATGAGATATGGAGTTTGGGACACAAACCATTTGAAGGCAAAACAAACCCTGAGGTAAAAGATACAACAAAGTATTTGGTATCAGCCTTCAGTATTTCTTTAGGTAGCTAGGCTCATTGATACTGGATATCGACTCCCTCCTCCTCCTGGCTGCCCCAGAGCAGTGTATCAGATCATGATAGATTGCTGGTGAGAAATCAATAATTGATGACAGTTACAGTCTTAAGCAAGCAATTTACAGGCACCCTGAGGCATCAGGAAGACCATTGTTCAGTATTGTATTCTCTGGACTGTCTCAACCAGACGACCAACTACTGAAGTGGATATCTGACAAGAGCCCTCGATCCACAATGTTGGGAGCTCCTTTGGAGACTGGATCTGACCTGCACTCTGACCTACAGCAACAATACATGTGACACCGAGTGATTCACACAAGACTCAATTTCAAATGTTTATACTGTCTGTAGAAAAACAGTATTAATCAAAGTCAATGGTATAATCATTGATCTGTTTGTGTATGATTTAACCTTTTTACTACTCCCTTCAGGTTCATCAGTAGATTAGCATTATTCATTTTTATTCATAATTATGTTCAGTATTCAAGTAAAACATAATTGTGTTGACATTATACATGCATGGATCATGCTCGTGTGTTCATGATCATTTACTACTTTCATGTTGTTAGTGATTTTGTTGTGGTATGCATAAAGCATCTGATTATTGTTTCCTACAAGTGTTACTGAAATTATTGTGAACAGCAAATTGACACTGTTTCCTACTTGTTACAGAAAATGAAATACAAAACAGTGCACACACCAATTTTATATTTATTGCAAAGCTGCATGTGAAGGTAGCAAAACTTAAATTTTCTCATTCAGCTGCAATGGCGCTCAGCTCTCTGTTTGTGTGCTGTGCGTTTCTTGTCTGCTTCTATGGTAAGTATTCACGAATGACATGATGATTATTATTTTAACAATACATTCAGTTGTTAATGGCTGTACAAGAGGATTTATGGAGCTAGATCTACTAAAAAGAAGAGCAGAGATGATTTCTGGAGGAAGCAAAGGTGTTGGAGGTAGTCTGGATGATGAGTTCAGATTGCTTCCTGAAGAGAAGTTCACCTGCAGTGGGACCATGACTGGTCTTCTCTTAGTGGCAGCTGTCAGAACTGGTGGAGGGAGAGACGAGTATCCTGAGATACAGATCTGGAGAAATAGTGGTGATAATACTTACACCAGAAATGGCAGCGAACATATCAAACTGAATGGAGGAGACTTCAGTCCTGATGGAGTGCTCCAGTATAACCTAACCACTCCCATATCATTCCATAGTGGAGATGTGTTGGGAGTGTACCAGCCAAGACAACAAGATAGTATAGTGAGAGTGTACTACGATTCTAATACATCAACTACTTATCGAATCAGAGAAAAGAATCCAAATTCTCCAATCACTGTCTCAAATTCATTAACTTTCAATAACCAGCTAATTCTCATATCTCCAATTTCAGGTATGCCTCAAACCATTCTATCACAAGTAAATTAAAAAGATTTCTATCGAAATCAAAAGGATGTAGTGATGAAGAAATCTACCATGCACTGGTTCACAATGTAAACCAACAAGGAACAAGCATGGAATGGTAACACGATTGATTTGCTAACAGACCATAGATCCCTACATCAGTGGCTGCTGTTGCCTGACTATAGCTAGTTCAGCTAGTTACTGTTGACTGACACCTGACATGCATTGAATTGAATTGAATTCAGCTGTTTGTGACAAAATATTGATCATAGTCTTACGTACAGCCACTGATGTAGGGATCTATGGTCTGTTAGCAAGTCAATCGTGTTACCATTCCATGCTTGTTCCTTGTTGGTTTACATTGTGAACCAGTGGTAGATTTCTTCATCACTACATGTACATCCTTTTGATTTCGATAGAAATCTTTTTAATTTACTTGTTTGTGTCCTTTTTTCTTTTTCAGTGAAGTGCAGTTCAATATCATGCATGCACTGAGAAGTCTTTGTTTCCACCATTAGTTTAGTATTGCTGTTGTTGATGGCTTTTCTTAAACTTGTAGCTAAAATTGACACATCAGCTCTGCCTAGTCGCCTACGCATGCATGCATTGCTGCATACGAGCCCCGCCCACCCTTGTTTGTAGACCTATACGGCGGTTATAATTATCTGGCAAGCGCAGAATGGCGATCCTAAACGAGCTTACCGTTCTTCAAAGACTCCAGACAAATGCCGGGTAATGTGTTCTCCGTGATATAGATCCATACAGCGCGGCGATACTCTAGCTGCTTGGTCATGTGCGCTAGCCACTGCTTGGTCACGTGCGTATTGCGCAATCACAATAATGGCGTCTAACACTAAGCTGACAATGGATCACGATCGAGAAATCGCTAAATTTATATCGCCGTTACGCTAAAAACAAAGTTCAAAAGGCACATGTCAGGAGAATTTCACGACTGTTCGTGGGTGTTTTGGTCTCGGCACTGCTCGCGTAAAGGCGCTAGGCGAGTTGAAGAAAGAAGAGAAGAAAACGAAGATGACGAAAGTGGATTTTCACCGTTTCCAGGTTCGTCACTTTAGTAACAATTTCGAGTAATCTCCTTGCTACTGTAAGATGGGGCAACGCCAGATAGCAGATCTAAGTGTCTATGGACGTATAAAATTCATCACCAGGCGAAATATAGGGTCCGCAATGAAAAAACGAGTGTTACAGATTCAGCGGGATTGCGTCTCAGCGTGTAAAGTGGGTTGACCCGAACATAGAACAGGTAAAGAGAGAAGCGCCAAGTCCTTCCCTTTTGCAGGAAAAACAAAAAGACTTAAATAACGTGGGCAGAGCTAGCCAATCGCAATTAAAATGCTTTTTATTCGAATAACATTCTACGCCGAAGCTTAGTGATGTTCGTAAAGACGCTCAGAATCATACTTTCAAGAATTCCGAGGTCTTGGACGTCGCAGCGTCCTTCGTGTGTTGTTTCCAGGTCGTAATTTGAAAGGGGGCGGGGCTCCCGAAACGGCGAAAAAATACTCTTTGGGCTCGAGCGCCTTTGTACATTGTGCTGCAGCAACCCTATTGCAGATTTAACTAAGTTAGGTGACAATGTATCTACATAGCAAGTTTTATGACGTTTATGCATTTCCTTCTATCTGGCTCAAACATTTTAAACATTTTTTGAGCCAGATGGAAGGAAGCATGTAAAGTTTATAACATTTGCTGTGCAGATATATTGTCACCTAACTTAGTTAAATCTGCAATAGGGTTGCTGCAGCACATAGCCTCGTCCCCAGGCTCTCGATATAGAGCCTGGTACACATTGTATGCGCATGCGTTAATTATGTCCAAATATGGCATGATCAATGAATGGCATGATTTGGCAAATTCAACAGATTCGGTGAAAATCATGCCTTATTTGGACATTATTAACGCATGCGCATACAATGTGTACCAGGCCCTCTCCTCAGCTTTGGGAGGCGGGGCCTGGGGACGAGGCTACTGCAGCATAATGTACAAAGGCGCTCGAGCCCAAAGAGTATTTTCTCGCAGTCTCGGGAGCCCCGACCGCTTCTCTCTTTACCTGTTCTATGTTCGGGTCAACCCACTTTACACGCTGAGACGCAATCCCGCTGAATCCCGCTACATGCTGCTGAATCCCGCTGAATCTGTCACAGTCGATTTTTTCATTGCGGACCCTACGAAATATCAGCGTTTGAACGCTAATACATTGTATGTAGCCGCCATCTTGTTTTCTCGTTCATCCCTACACAGGGAGTCACTACCGTGCCTCCCTAATACTTAATATAATCATTGCATACAGAATCATCTGGCTGTACTGGTAATTTCCTCAATCGTTCACATCTAAGGGAAAGTGCACTGAATATCAACAAAAATAATGTGACGAGAAAAGACAGGCAACAGAGTCTCTTTCCAGATATCGCTTTCACCTGTAATGGCTTCATCACCAAGTGGATAGTGGGAGTTAGCAAGAACGACTTTGTTTCTTGGAAGCCTGAGCTGCAGATATGGCAGAAAATTGGAGGAGCCAGCTACACTAAAGCAAAATCTAGTAGTATTTCTAACAATATTCCCACTAGTGGTAACTATAATATTGTTAAGTACGCCCCTAACCCTCCACTGGAGTTCCAGGAGGGAGATATACTGGGAGTGTACCAACCATATCATAGGCTTAGTGCATTAGTTGTGTACTATCAGGAAAGTGATGGTCCTGTGAACTACGAAGAAGGCAGCTATCCACTTAATACTGCGACTCTTGATACACCTGGCAGCCAGTATGACTACCCACTAGTGACTGTGGAGATCAGTACAGGTATACCATTGATAATAATTAAAGAAAATTAAAAAGATTTCTATCGAAATCAAAAGGATGTAGGGTTGTGAAATCTACCACTGGTCAACAATGTAAACTAACAAGGAACAAGCATGGAATGATAACACGATTGACTTGCTAACAGACCATAGATCCCTACATCAGTGGCTGCTGTAGTTGGCTATAGCTAGTTCAGCTTGTTGCTGTTGACTGACACCTGACGTGCATTCAGCTTGTGACAGCTTATGTACAGCCACTGATGTAGGGATCTATGGTCTGTTAGCAAGTCAATCGTGTTATCATTCCATGCTTGTTCCTTGTTAGTTTACATTGTTGACCAGTGGTAGATTTCACAACCCTACATCCTTTTGATTTCGATAGAAATCTTTTTAATTTTCTTGTTTGTGTCCTTTTTTTCTTTATCAGTGAAGTGCAGTTCATTATCATGCAATTACTGTGCCGTCTTTGTTTCCACCATTAGTTTGGTTTTCCTGTTGTTGATGGCTTTTCTTTATTATTAACAATTTTAAACTTGTAGCTAAATAAAAAAAAGCTTTAGATATCAGCTCGCCTACGCATGCATGAATACCAGTGCATACGAGCCCCGCCCACACTTGTTTACGGCGGTTATAATTATCTGGCAAGGCAGAATGGTGATTCTGCGCTTGCTAGCTTACCGTTCTTCGAAGACTCCAGACAAGTATGTGTTCTCCGTGATCTATACGGCGTGGCGATACTAAAGCTAGTGCTTGGTCACGTGCGCTAACCACAGCTTGGTCACGTGCGTATTGCGCAATCACATTAATGGCGTCTAACACTTAGCTGACATTGGATCACGATCGAGAAATCACGGAATTTATATCGCCGTTTCGCTAAAAACTAAGTTCAAAAGGCACATGCCAGGAGAATTTCACGACTGTTCGTGGGTGTTTTGGTCTCGGCACTGCTCGAGTAAAGGTGCTAGGCGAGTGGAAGAAAGAAAGAAAGAAAACGAAGATGACGAACGTCGATTTTCACCATTTCCAGGTTCGTCACTTTAGTAACAATCTCGAGCAATCTCCTTGCTACTGTAAGATGGGGCAACGCCAGATAGCAGATTTAAGTGTCTTTGGACGTATAAAATTCATCACCAGGCGAAATATCAGCGTTTGAACGCTAATACATTGTATGTAGCCGCCATCTTGTTTTCTCGTTCAACCCTACATAGGGAGGCACTACCGTGCCTCCCTAATAATAATGAATAATTACGTGACTTGTGTATTGTTGCAACAAACACTCCGTTGTACATCACAGTAATCAATTTTTCTGCTACTACAGTGTCTTCAATAAATTCTGGTACGTAATAATCATTGAGCTAGTAACAATTTTTATGCAACTAATAATTTTACTATAACCTATACCAATAAAGCGATTGAAAATCTACCAGGCACCGATCAAGCTGTATTGAGTAGAACAACATCCTTTAGAGGCAAGTGACTGCACTAAAAATGAATGCATTTTCATAACATTGCTTGATACTTCCTTAATTTGAACAGCATCTGCATCTACAACTGCACCAAGCCTGTCTCCCATTCTAGAGGACGCAGCAGTTCAGGCATCAGTCAGTATAGCCACTATTGCAGCAGTGGTGATTGCAGTGATGATAGTAGCCACCATTCTAGCAGTGAGTGTACTGACTGTGACATTGATTATAATCAAAAGAAGACCAAGCAAACCAAAAGGAACTGTATACGGTATTGATATGTCAAATGTATTACTGTGAAATTTTATTAGGCAGTCACGGTAGTGACTGCGTATGAGGGATGGGCAGAAAACGAGATGGCGGCTACAATGCATGCATTAGCTAAATGCACCTGTTGGTGAATTTTATACGTCCAAAGACACTTAGATCTGTTCTCTGGCATTGCCCCGTCTTTAAAGTAGCAATGAGATTGCTCAAACTTGTTACCACATCCCTGCATCCCTATTGAAGACTTAATGTGGACTCTCAGTCAACACAAGCATTGCTAGTCTATAGCCAATAAAGCAGCCATTGATGTAGGGATGCATGGTCTATTAGCTAGTCAATTGTGTTACCATGCATTCTCCTTGTTGGTTTACGTTGTGAGACAGTGGCAGATTTCTTCATTGCTAATCTACCATCCCTATACATCTCTTTGATATCTTTTTTAATTTTCTCTTTCTACAGATGGAACTGATCACAGCACTCATATTTATCAGCAGCCAACATTGCTTGAACTGAACAACACTCTCTACACCAGCACACCACTCCACACAGCGCAGGCTGCTCCATATGTAAGATACCAGTAAAAAGGTGTAGTTTATAAATCATAATCAAATTTGAATACAGGAGCAACCATGCAGTCACAAGGCAGCAACTGAAAACAGAGTAGACTAGTGGAGAATTGTTGTACCTACACAGTTGAAGAACTGACAAATTAATAATACTGTACAGCCGGTATATAGCTACTGTATTATAGTTAAGTCCTTTAAACTTTCTATTGCTCTCAATGTAGAATACACCTCCAGCCGGCTAACTATTATTAATTTTTTGGAGTTTTATTATTATTTTTTGTACATGCATGTACAAAAGTCAATAGTTACAGACTATTTGTTACCAAGAAGATTCCATTGATTCTCAGTCTAGCTAGGCTACGAATTCACTGAGGATAGAGATCTTCAATTTTAATTTTAATGACACATGTAGAGATAGTTAAAATGCAGTACAAATGTATAATAGTAGAGATATGTGCAAAAACTCATTTTCACACATGAGTATAACCGCCATCTTAATTCGAGGTCATCCCTACATATCTCTACATATCTCTACTATTCTCTACTATTGCCTATCGGCAATGATAATTAATTTTATCAGTCTGAGATGCAATATTGGGAGCTGTGTGAATTAGGATTGGCGAGTATCATGGTTCAGGGCAATTTTGATCGGTGGAACCTAGTTTTGACCTCTCCTGATGGCTGATGGATCCATGGACGTTGCCATGAAGACACTAATAAACGAAAGAAAAACAGAGAAAGTCAAGTTCCTACAGGAGGCAGCCATCATGGGCCAGTTCCATCATGCTGAAATTGTCACATTGCATGGAGTGGTCACTGTGGCAGAACCAGTGAGTGACACTGGAGTGACATGTTAATATCATGCAGTCTAATAGCACTATGAGATCCTCTTGTTAGACAATGATGGAGTTGGATCGAGCTGGTGAAGAATGGAGACTTAAGACAGTATTTATCTAGAGCAATGTGTGTGAGTCACACTAACAATTATTAGCTGTCTATTCATATTCATCAGTCCATGATGTAGTGTTAATGTTAACAAGATATTATAGAATCATTGGCAGCTATAGCTACTGGATAGCTGGCCCAACCATCACTACGTACCTGCTGGGGTACAATCATCAGATTGCCTCATGCAGGTATGGCCGTATACTACCTGAGCTTCTGATCGAGTACCAATATACAATTGAAATCCACTAACCACCTTTCAAGCTATATTGCCCGAACAGCATCCTATATAGAAGCAAGTGAATACACAAAAAATGCATCAATAAAAGCATGATACTCTTAATTTTGTTAAATAAAAATGATATGAAATATTGCAATTGTACAGATTCTGAATGAAATTCCTGTTAGAAAGCTAATTTTAAATGGGTCTTTATTTCTCACACCACTGATAATAAGGCACAGCAATTGCCTCTACAACAACTGCACCCAGTCTCCCTCTCTGGAGGACACAGCAACTCAGTCATCAGTCTTGTACTAATGTAACAATGGTGATTGCAGTGATGATAATACTCACCATACTATAGCATGCAGTACTAGTACTGACTGTGAAATTGATTTTTAATCAAAGAAGAGCAAGCAAACTAAAATCAACTATGTCTGATGGTATATAGATTTCAAATCTACTAATAATTTTATGCTATTTTTAATACCGAGAAGGTACTGGTCCTAATACTTGCACTTATCAGCAGTACACACACCGCATGATGCTCCATATTCTCTCATGTGATACTATACTAGATATCAACACCAGCTCCTCTTCAACACGTCCCAGAGCAGTGTATCAGATTATGATGAATTGCTGCTATGAGAATTTATACTGCATGCAGTTTCAATTATGTCTGTATCACTTTCAGTGGGATCTTGTTCCAGGCTCTCTGATCTACTAGAAAATCAACTAATACAGTGGACAGACAAGACACACCGTCATACAGCATACGTGTATTATAATTTTAAATAGCGGCATTATATCCTGTTTAACTGCCTATAGATGGCTACAGTGGAACCCCTCACTGTGGAGTGTGGACACACCTGAAATAAGGACACGCACATACACTGTAATGTGGTCCTAAATCGAAACTTTGAATTAATTTTAAAACAACTCTTGTAATCCCAAATGGTGACCAGAATAGTTTCACTGCATGTACATGTATACAAGAAAATAAAAAGATTTGTCGAAATCAAAAGGATGTAGGGTTGTGAAATCTACTACTGGTCTACAATGTAATCTAACAAGGAACAAGCATGGAATATGGTAACACGATTGACTTGCTAACAGACCATAGATCCCTACATCAGTGGCTGCTGTGGTTGGCTATAGCTATTTCAGCTAATTGCTGTTGACAGCCACTGATGTAGGGATCTATGGTCTGTTAGCAAGTCAATCGTGTTACCATATTCCATGCTTGTTCCTTGTTAGATTACATTGTAGTACAGTAGTAGATTTCACAACCCTACCGGCATTCTTTTGATTTCGACAGAAATCTTTTTATTTTCTTGTTTGTGTCCTTTTTTCTTTTTCAGTGAAGTGCAGTTCAATATCATACACGTACTGAGCCGTCTTTGTCATGGTTTCCACCATTGGTTTAGTTTTCCTGTTGCTGATGGCTTTTCTTTATTATTAACAATTTTAAACTTGTAGCTAAAAATGATTGTTATGGTGTACATATCAGCTCGCCTACGCATGCATGCAGTGCATTTGAGCCCCGCCCACACTTGTTTGTAGACCTGTACGTCGGTTATAATTATCTGGCAAGCGCAGAATGGTGATCCTACACGAGCTTGCCGTTATTCTAAGACTCCAGACAAATATGTGTTCTCCGTGATTCATACGGCGGGGCGATACTGAAGCTATACTTAGCTAGTGCTTGGTCACGTGCGCTAGCCACTGCTTGGTCACGTGCGTATTGCGCAATCACAATAATGGCGCCTAACACTTAGCTGACAATGGATCACGATCGAGAACTCGCGGAATTTAGATCGCCGTTTCGCTAAAAACAATGTTCAAAAGGCACCTGCCAGGAGAATTTCACGACTGTTCGTGGGTGTTTTGGTCTCGGCACTGCTCGCGTAAAGGCGCTAGGCGAGCGGAAGAAGAAAGAAGAAGAAAACGAAGATGACGAAACTCGATTTTCACCGTTTCCAGGTTCGTCACTTTAGCAACAATTTCGAGCAATCTCCTTGCTACTGTAAGATGGGGCAACGCCAGATAGCAGATCGAAGTGTCTTTGGCCGTATAAATGCATCACCAGGCGGAAATATCAGCGTTTGAACGCTAATACATTGTATGTAGCCGCCATCTTGTTTTTCCGTTCAACCCTACATAGGGAAGCACTACCGTGCCTCCCTAAGAAGCACTAACGTGCCTCCCTAATAGACTTACTACATAACTGAAAACCATAATAGAACAAAATTTCTATTATAATTATTATCTGCGCTGCATTGAGCGCAAGTTACTACATGTACATGTATCTCACATTGTAAACAACAGCATTTACTCAGTCGTGCATGTATCAGATGGATTGCTGGTAAAGGCAATGATACGTATAATTTAAGGGCATGTTCTTCCGCATGCAGGCACCCTGAGGCACCAGGAAGGACATCTTTTAGTATTGTCCTCTCCCGACTCTTTCAACCTGACAATCAGCTACTGAAGTGGACAGACACTATTGCTCGTGACCCTCAGCCCACCGTGCTGGGGGATCCTCATGGAGACTGCCTCTAACCTGCACTCTGACCTACAAACTATTACAACTGTACATTGTTTCGAATTCAAGCAAAAATAAACTAATGCTACTGCCGGTAAAGGTACTGAATTGCACTACTACTCACACAAGAAGTTACTGTGACAGCTTCCACACCACTCTAGCCTGATAATTCTGTGAGTATGTCTTTAGTTTTGTTAGTTAGCTTGGACACTGATTCCAATAGGCTTCACTATTGACATTACTGTGACGTATTAACATCCTGTATAATATGGGGTGAACCTATGGGTGAACTAAGATTCCCTACACGGCGGTACCAGCCCCGCCCTAAACGACGAGGTACATGTGAGGGCTGGCCTCATTTGCCCTTGAACACAGTTCTGAGTGACTAACATTTCAAGCGTGCAATGACCGTCTTTGCGGGTTCTTTTCTTACTGTTTTTAGTGTGCTACTCGTCTCTAATAAAGGTGAGCTTGGCGTATTGTTTAACATAATAATATTATGAAAAACTTTTACGTATTCTTCTCGTGACCACTCAGCTGTGATCAATGGCTGTACTAGCGGGTTTATGGAGTTAGATCTGCTCAGGAAGAGAGCTGAGAAGATCTCTAACGGAAATACTGTCAATGAGAATAGTCTGGATGGAAAGTTCAGGTTGCTTGATGAGAGCTTCAACTGCAGTGGAACCATGACTGGACTTCTTTTTGTTGGACTGTACAGAACTGGTAAAGATAGAGTAGAGTATCCTGAGATACAGTTATGGAGAAATACTGGTGGTAACACGTACAACAAGCATGCCAGTGAACAGTTGCAACTGAATACAGGAGTATTCAGTCCTGATGGAGTGCTCCAGTATAATATGACCACTCCCATGTCGTTCCAGAGTGAAGATAAGTTGGGAGTGTATCAACCAGCTAAGGATAAAAGTATAGTGATAGTGTACTACAGATCAGCAACTGCTACTACTTATGAACTTGGTGAAAATCCTACATCGCCAATTAGCATACCTGATCTTTCAGATAAAAGTGATGAGCTAGTTCTTATATCACCAGTTACAGGTTAGTACGTATAACAGAAAGATAACATTGAATTTTGTTATCTATGTATCACAACAGGTTCATCCAGCTGTACTGGTAGTTTTTCTAGTCATTCTGTCCTGAGGCAAGGTGCACTGGACATCAATATCAATGATGTGACAAGAATTAGTGAGGAACAGTATGTCTTTCCTGACATCACCTTCACCTGTAATGGCTTTATTACCAAGTGGATAGTGGGAGGTACTACAGGTAATAACAAGCCTTCGCAGCCTGAGCTACAAATATGGCAGAATACTGGAGGGACTAGCTACACAAAGACAAATTCTAGCCTGCTCTCTTTTATCGCACTAGTTTACAATGTTGCTGAGTACACCCTTACCACACCACTGGAGTTCCAGGAGGGAGACATACTGGGAGTGTACCAACCTAGTAGTATGGACAGTGCTTTAGTTGTGTATTATCAGAAACATGATGGTCCTGTGAACTATGAGGAAGGCAATAATACACTTTCTACTGTGACTCTTGGTAATCCTGATGAATATTATGACTACCCACTAGTGACTGTGGAGATCAGTACATCAGGTATAATGCTCATTTCTTGCATAAAATTTTGTGACAATTGAAAATTTCATGTGGTATAATGTCATCTTATTACACTGACATGTTTACATATTGAAATTGTTGCCTTTAATTTTTATATAGCCATCGCATCTTCTACTTATAACGCGTTTTTAACTGACTCAAGTACGTATGTTTATTAATGCACATGATGTGTGCATTTTAATACTCCTCTAACCATAACCACTATTCCAGGCACTTCGAGAACCAATACTGTGACTATGGTTACTTCTATCAACACATCACCTCCAGTAATTCCTACCAGTGCTGACGTAATGATGGTGACTACAGTTATTCATAATTCATCTGAATCATCAATGCCTATTGAAACCATAACTGAGACTATAGTACCATCAATGTCTAAACTAGAAACCAGTAGTGGTATGACATCTTTATCATCGAAAAGTGCAATTGTTAATACTCCAAGTAATACTCAAAGCTCTTCTTCCGCAATTTTTGACAGCATTGCAACCAATTCCAAGACAAGTAAACCAGTGACTCTAGTAAATTCAATAATACTGAGCACCACAGCATCCTTGATAGGTGAGTGAGAGCATGCATCATAATGCAAATAACCATTTATTATAATAATGTACACACACACAAATGGGCAAAATAACTTGTTTCCTTATCAGCAATGAAAAAAGGAATGACCAATAATGGTACCAAGAAAGTGAATCCTTGTTTTATGACATATGTACTCGTTGTATGATATCATCATGAGCAATTTTTCATACTATAGGACATAGCGGTACAGGTGCCATGGTAACTGTCTTTGAAACCACACCCAGCGTATCTCCCACTATGGAGGGAACAGTAACCAAGGCCACTATTCCAGGCACTTCGAGAACCAATACCGTGACTATGGTTACTTCTATCAACACATCACCTCCTGCAGTAATTCCTACCAGTGCTGACGCAATGATGGTGACTACAGTAACTCAAACTTCATCTGAATCATCAATACCTATTGAAACCACGTCAACTGTATCATCAATGTCTAAACTAGAAACCAGTACTGGTATGACATCTTTATCATCGAAAAGTGCAATAAATACTCCAAGTAACACTCAAAGCTCTTCTTCAGCAATTTTTGAAAACATTGCAACCAGTTCCAAGACAAGTAAACCAGTGACTCTAGTAAATTCAATAATACTGAGCACCACAGCATCCTTGATGGGTGAGTGAGAGCATGCATCAAAATGCAAATAACCATTTATTATAATAATGTACACACACACAAATGGGCAAAATAACTTGTTTCCTTATCAACAATGAAAGAAGGAATGACCAATAATGGTACCAAGAAAGTGAATCCTTGTTTTATGACATAATATTTTATGTACTTGTTGTATGACATCATCATGAGCAATTTTTCATACTATAGGACATAGCAGTACAGGTGCCATGGTGGCTGTCCCTGAAACCACACCCAGCGTATTTCCCACTATGGAGGGAACAGTAGCCAAGGAGTTAGATACAACAGCGGCTATTGCAGCAACAGCTTTGGTAGCAATATTACTGCCTATAACTGTGATTGGAGTTGCTGTTATACTGATTGCAGTCAAAAGAAGATCAAAGAAACCGGGAGCAGATGACTGTGGTAATTCTAGCAACATCCAGTTAGGTTTAAGTATTGTTTTCACAGATAATATTCCACCCACATTGCTGGAGCTGTACAACTCAACATACTCAGTTTTACCAATGGACACATCTCAAGCTGTTTCAGTTGTAAGATATTACTCATAGTATAATACACACAGTCAGTTTAAATTTAACCCTATGTACGTATAGGAACAACCAAGTATGAGACTGCCTCAACAGCCAATAATCACCACCAACTCACCAACATACCAATGGGGAATCATTGTGCCCACATTGGTGAGACACTATATGACTAACTTACCAGTACCAACGAATTCATTGTCAACGGTATACAACATAATAGACTAGTTTACCTCTGCTACCAACAATTGCAAATCAAAAGTTGCATATCATAGGCACTAAGTGACGTTTTGTAGTAACATTGATAACGAGATTTATTCCTCTCTCTCTTCATTATACAGTCACACAGAAATGAATTCAATAAATCCAATGGTCACTACGAATTTAATGAGAGCATTTACTCATGTGCAACACAGGTACATGTATAACAATTTACGATACTGAGAGACAATTATGATAATTTTAACAGGGCGAGGAATATAACACCCTGAATCATTCATTCTTT
This sequence comes from Haliclona indistincta, assembly GCA_964017065.1. Classification (NCBI taxonomy): domain Eukaryota; kingdom Metazoa; phylum Porifera; class Demospongiae; order Haplosclerida; family Chalinidae; genus Haliclona; species Haliclona indistincta. Next base: position 12,276,811 of record OZ024787.1, on the reverse strand, counting down.
GAAGAGACAGTTCATTATTGGGAGCCAGCAAATGATTGTGAGGCCATTTATAGTCAGTTAGCTGATAAGAGATACAGAGAGATTGTGAGACAACACATAAAGTGAGTCTAGTTCTACTGAATCACTGTATACATGATATGATGTTGAATTAGGATTGGTGAGCATCTTGGTTCAGGACAGTTTGGATGGGTGGAGAAAGGAGTGTGGACCTCTCCTGATGGACCTGTGGATGTTGCCATAAAGACACTAAAGAATGAAGCATCTGATGTGGAGAAGGTCAAGTTCCTACAGGAGGCAGCCATCATGGGCCAGTTCCATCATGCTAACATTGTCACATTGCATGGAGTGGTCACTGTGGCAGAACCAGTGAGTGACATGTTTATCAGTCTAATAGCACTATGAGATCCTCTTGATAGACAATGATAGTGTTGGAGTTGGTGAAGAATGGAGACCTCAGAGAGTATCTACACACACTCAGACCAATGTCAGTTAGTATGCTTACTGTAAGCATCTCTATAGTTTCTATCAAATAGTAAATCTTTTAGTCCAGGAGAGCTGGCTCCATCATCACTGCCTAACGTGTTGCTGGGGTACTGTCGTCAGATTGCCTCAGGTATGGAGTACCTTTCCAAGAAAAGCTTTGTTCACAGAGATCTTGCTGCCAGGAACATCCTAGTGGATGACCAGAACACGTGTAAGGTGAGAGACTATTATATTGTGCCACGGTACATTATTCAAGAAAATTCTATTATACATGCAGATTGCAGACTTTGGGATGTCTCGTGATTTGTCTGACAGCGACTATTATGTGTCTCAGAGAGGAAAGATTCCTATCAAGTGGACCGCTCCTGAGGTATTTTAAGCCAAATAAGCAATTATAGTAGTTCCCTGCTTGTTCACTGTAGGCTATTCATTACAAGAAGTACTCCACAGCCAGTGATGTGTGGAGCTTTGGTGTGCTCATGTATGAGGTATGGAGTCTGGGACACAAACCATTTGAAGGGAAAGCAAACCACGAAGTAAGAGTTACATGTACAATAATGTGTACATTAATTTTATCGAGCAGAAAAGTATAGATTTTTTGTAGGCTATAACTCTTATTGATACTGGATATCGGCTATAACTCTTATTGATACCATGACTGGTCTTCTCCTAGTGGGAGCTGTCAGAACTGGTGGAGGGAGAGACAAGTATCCTGAGATACAGATCTGGAGAAATACTAGTGATGGTACTGTGTATACCAGCCAAGGAAGCAAGGAGATCAGACTGACCGAAGGAGACTTCAGTCCTGATGGAGTGCTCCAATATAACTTTACGACTCCCATATCGTTCCAGAGTGGAGATGTGTTGGGAGTGTATCAACCAGACCAGGGCGATAGTACAGTGAGAGTATACTATGATTCTAACACATCAACTACTTATCAAATCAGTGAATTCGAAAATAATCCAACATCAATTAACGTTCAAAATATGTTATCTTCAAGTAATGAGCTGATTCTCATATCTCCTATTTCAGGTATGTTTCAGTATACAGGTTCATTCTCATTTTTATCACATACAGACTCACCCAGCTGCACTAGTAATTTCCTCAGTCGTTCTTCCCTGAGACAAGGTGCACTGAATGTCAATATTAACAATGTAAGAAGAAGAGACGAGCAACAGCGCATCTTTCCAGACATCACCTTCACCTGTAATGGCTCCATCACTAAATGGATAGTGGGAGCTGGAGCAGACAATGGTGATGCATTGCCCGAGCTGCAAATATGGAGGAATATTGAAAGAACTAGCTACGCTATAGTAAACTCTAGTCTACTTTCCTTCAGCAGACCTATTGGAAATGTTGTTGAATACAACCTGAGCACACCACTGGAGTTCCAGGAGGGAGACATAGTGGGAGTGTACCAACCACGCAGACAAGACAGTGCATTAGTTGTGTACTATCAGGAACGTGATGGTCCTGTGAACTATCGAGAAGGCAGCAGTGCACAATCTACTGTGACTCTTGATACTCCTCACAACCAATATGACTACCCACTAGTGACTGTGGAGATCAATACAGGTAGACATTATGGTAAAATTCATAGCCTGGCTTTGTAGTATGAGCATTATTCAATTCTCCAAATATGGAATCAGTTTATTTAGCTTATTTCCAATATAGAGAATAGTATGTTTATTCAGCAGATTGTTTTGGATGAAGAATTTATAGTTTTTACTATTATAGATTCCATACTCACTCCATCAGATCAACCATCTTCTACTGGTGGTGCACTTGCTGCAGTGTTTGTCATCTTAACAGTTTTCGTGCTGGCAGCAGTTTTGGGAGTAATCATGGTTTTGATAATACTCAAAAGAAGGACAAACAAAGGCACAATAACTGCAGTGCAGCACACAAGAAGTGAAAGTGAAGAAGTCAAGGAGATTATTAATCCAACATATACATCAGGTATAACTCATGCTTGATAAACATAGTACATGTATTATGCTCAAAATGACAATTCTTTATCCGCCGTGTATACTAGCTTCAGAAATCTTGTGTGCGAAGAAAATAATTTAATTTTCTGTCCTATCATTTGCCTTTGTCCCACACATTAGCTAATTTAAAAATGACCTAAATAAATGTCAGTATAATATTTAGATATTTTACCATTTTTCTTATTAATTTTTTAGATGCTGGTAGTAGTCGCCCAATACTGGAACTGTACACTACTACTAATAGCTATGATAATAATATCACGCCAGCGAATACTTCAAGCACACAAGCAAGTGCACATGCATGCAAAAATCTAATTCTAAGATGGTTGCATAATTATTATTCTCTTAGGAAAAGTATAAAACTCAGCAATCGTCCATTTCTATTGAATCACCACTATACAAATGGTGGATCATTGTGCCCACACTGGTGAGAATGAACAATCATTTTATGTAAAGTGATCATGAATGCTTGCATGTGTATACAGCAACAAAGACAAAGCTTTGTCAATTCAGAAGGTCACTATACATTTAATGAGGAAATATATTCACAAGTAGCACAGGCAAGAGAGAGTGACGTTAACATCAATTTGCTTATCATGATTATGTTAGAATGAAGATTATCAAAGTGCTAGTTATTCTTTCTTTGAAGAGACAAAGATTTACTGGGAGCCAGGCAGTGACTACGGAACTATCTATGAGCAGTTAGCTGATAAGAGATTTAGAGAGATTGTGAGACAACACATAAAGTGAGTCTAGTTCTACTGAATCACTGTATACATGATATGATGTGAATTAGGATTGGTGAGCATCTTGGTTCAGGACAGTTTGGATGGGTAGAGAAAGGAGTGTGGACCTCTCCTGATGGACCTGTGGATGTTGCCATAAAAACACTAAAGGACGAAGCATCTGATGTGGAGAAGGTCAAGTTCCTACAGGAGGCAGCCATTATGGGCCAATTCCATCATGCTAACATTGTCACATTGCATGGAGTGGTCACTGTGGCAGAACCAGTGAGTGACATGTTTATCAGTCTAATAGCACTATGAGATCCTCTTGATAGACAATGATAGTGTTGGAGCTGGTGAAGAATGGAGACCTCAGAGAGTATCTACACACACTCAGACCAACGTGATTTACACTGTAACATGTAGTAGCACTGCATTTCCAATTTTTTATTAGTCCAGGAGAGCTGGCTCCATCATCACTACCTCAACAGCTGCTGGAGTACTGTCGTCAGATTGCCTCAGGTATGGAGTACCTGTCCAAGAAGAACTTTGTACATAGAGACCTTGCTGCCAGGAACATCCTGGTGGATGACAAGCTGACTTGCAAAGTGAGATGACTATAATCATTTGGTAACGAATTGTGTAATGTTAAAATAGATTGCAGATTTTGGGATGTCTCGAGACTTGTATGATAGTGAATATTACGTGTCACAGGGAGGAAAAATTCCCATGAAGTGGACTGCTCCTGAGGTAATAATTGCCTTAAAATAATTCAATAAGTCAGTATTACACAATGTGTACAGGCTATTCATTACAAGAAGTACTCCACAGCCAGTGATGTGTGGAGTTATGGGGCACTTTTATATGAAATATGGAGTCTGGGACACAAACCATTTGAAGGAAAAACAAACCATGAGGTCAGATTCACCATACGAGTAGCTAAAGATAGACTGTCATCTTAGGCATGTTGTGTACGACCACATGTGTTTGTTTTAGGCAGTTGATCTCATTGACACTGGATATCGACTTCCTCCTCCTCCTGGCTGTCCCAGAGCAGTGTACCAACTCATGATGGATTGCTGGTAGGTATGATAATAGTCAAAAATGCATAATTGTGCTTGCTGCAGGCATCCCAATGCGTCAGGAAGGCTATCATTTAGTATTGTAGTATCCCGACTCTCTCTACCAAACAATCAGCTACTGAAGTGGAGTGACACTATTACTCATGACCCTCAGTCCACCATGCTGGGAGCTCCTCTGGAGACTGCCTCTAACCTGCACTCTGACCTACAGCAACAATACATGTGACAATAATGTACATGTAAATATATGTATGGAGTCTGACTGACTAAAATATCACAACTTTGTTAATATCTGTCTAAATAGGAGTTATAATTATCTCGTCATTTGTGTGACTTTACATTAACTGTTTTTGCATTTGCAATGTTCATGTGAAGAGTTTTGAATATGATACCTAGAGTCTTCTTGGAGCCCGTGTGATCAGACCAAGACAAATACTAATAGGTTTAACTGATCGGTAGATAAGGAAATTGAGAGACTGCTTGAAGAGCTAAAAGAAGATCTATGATGGAAGGAGAGCCGGTGTGTCAGAAGTGATGCATTTGCTTGTCTGTTCAGGTATTTAGTTGTTTTATCTTTGTTTGCTACACATGCCGGAAATGTCAGTCTATTTTTGAAATCCTAGCTGGTGATACAGTTAGCGCAAACAATGAATCTGTCAGAGTTAATGATCACTGACTTAAATTCCAGAGAGCATGAATTATAGCACTCTTTTACTCATGTTATCACCTTCATGCAGTCATGCGTAAATTATTTCGCCTTTTCAGTACAATTGCAACCATTATTTTTTCAGGGCCTCTTTTCACTTAAACATTCTTATTTCGTAAGTATTTCTGTCCAGGATAGAACTCATTTCCTTCTCATGATTGTTCCACTCTCACCTCATTCAACTCAAAACTCATTTTTCTTGTTATAACTTGTACACGGCATACACTGTAGCATGTTTTAGCTATTGTGCATCAATGCAGCATTGGACCATTGTGTATTTGCATTGCATTGCAAACACATTCACACAATCATGGATCAGTGAAATAATTATGCTGTTATATTATTTTATCTAACTACATTACATTTACTTTCATATTGTTAGTGATTTTGTTGTTGAATGTCAGATAGTGTTTCCTACAAAGCGTTAATGAAACTAGTTTTATATCAATTACACTGTTTCCTATTTCCACTGTTTCCTATAAAATTAATATTAACATACATGTAGCAGTTTGCGGTATTCCCTAAAAGTTGAAAGATTATATTTTCCTCAGTTGGCTAGATCGTATTTTAACTATTATGTTCAGCTATTTCTTCACATGCTGTGTGTGCCTTTACTGCTATTATGGTGAGCTTCTATGGGCATACAGTACATTTACAACTAGTTGAATCAAGCATTCTATACGCTGCAGTTGTTAATGGCTGTACCAGTGGTTTTTTGGAGCTGGATCTGCTCAGGAGAAGAGCAGAGAAAATTCCAGCTGGAGGCGAAGCGTGCGGAGTTACTGGAAATGGTTTGGATAATGAGTTCAGATTGATTCTTGCTGAGAGCTTTAGCTGCAATGAGACCATGACTGGTCTTCTCTTAGTGGGAACTGTCAGAACTGATGGAGGGAGAGACAAGTATCCTGAGATACAGATATGGAGAATTACTGGTGCAAATAACTACACAAGAAAAAGCAGTGAAGTTATCAAATTGACTAAGAGAGACTTCAGTCCTGATGGTGTATACCAGTATAACTTGAGCACTTCCTTACCTTTCCAGAGTGGAGATGTGTTGGGAGTGTACCAACCAGATGAGAAAATGAGTGTAGTGAGAGTGTATTATGATTCTAACGCAACAACTCTGTCTCATCAAGTCACGGCGAGCTCTAATCCCACTTCACTGATTAATATCTCAAATTCCTCATCTAAGCAGCCTATTCTTCTATCACCAGTATCAGGTAAATAATTAAATAATAATTCAAGTATGCAGACCAGTTGAATTTTATATATCACAGACTCACCCAACTGCTCTAGTAACTTTCTCAGTCATTCTACTCTGAAACAAAGTGCACTGCAGATCAATATCAACAGAGTTAAAAGTGATGAAGGACAGCGTCTCTTTCCAAACATTACCTTCACTTGCAACGGTTCTATCACCAAGTGGATAGTGGGAGCTACAGACAGTAGCAAGTCTCAGAAGCCTGAGCTACAAATATGGCAGAAAACTGGAGAGACCAGTTACACAAAAATGAACTTTAGTCAACTGTCATCTAGCACACCTATTGGAAATGTTGTTGAGTATAATCTGAGCACACCACTGGAGTTCCAGGAGGGAGACATACTGGGAGTGTTCCTACCTATGGATGCTGCATTAGTTGTGTACTATCAGGAATGTGATGGTCCTGTGAACTATAAAAAAGGCGGTGGTGATTCACTTTCTAGTGTGACTCTTGACAATCCTGATTATAAATATGACTACCCACTAGTGACTGTGGAGATCAGTACATCAGGTATAATGCTCATTTCTTGCATAAAATTTTGAAAATTTCATGTGGTATAAGTCATCTTATTACACTGACATGTTTACATATTGAAATTATTGCCTTTAATTTTTATATAGCCATCGCATCTTCTACTTATAACGCGTTTTTAACTGACTCAAGTACGTATGTTCATTAATTAACATGATGCGTGCATTTTAATACTCCTCTAACCATAACCACTATTCCAGGCACTTTGAGAACCTATACAGAGACTATGGTTACTTCTATTAACACATCACCTCCAGTAATTCCTACCAGTGCTGAGACAATGATGGTGACTACAGTAACTCATAATTCATCTGAATCATCAATACCTATTGAAACTACAACTGAAACTATAGTACCATCAATGTCTAAACTAGGAACTAGTACTGGTATGACATCTTTATCATCGAAAAGTGCAATTGTAAATACTCCAAGTAATACTCAAAGCTCTTCTTCCGCAATTTTTGACAGCATTGCAACCAGTTCCAAGACAAGTAAACCAGTGACTCTAGTAAATTCAATAATACTGAGCACCACAGCATCCTTGATAGGTGAGTGAGAGCATGCATCAAAATGCAAATAATCATTTATTATAATAATGTACACACACACAAATGGGCAAAATAACTTGTTTCCTTATCAGCAATGAAAGAAGGAATGACCAATAATGGTACCAAGAAAGTGAATCCTTGTTTTATGACATATGTATTCGTTGTATGATATCATCATGAGCAATTTTTCATACTATAAGACATAGCGGTACAGGTGCCATGGTAACTGTCTCTGAAACCACACCAAGCGTATCTCCCACTATGGAGGGAACAGTAGCCAAGGAGTTAGATACAACAGCGGCTATAGCAGCAATAGCTTTGGTAGCAATAATACTACCAATAACTGTGATTGGAGTTGCTGTGATACTGATTGCAGTCAAAAGAAGATCAAAGAAACCAAGAGCAGATGACTGTGGTAATTCTAGCAACATCCAGTTAGGTTTACGTAAGTATTGTTTTCACAGATAATATTAATCAGGAACCACCCACATTGCTGGAGCTGTACAACTCAACGTACTCAGTTTTACCAATGGACACATCTCAAGCTGTTTCAGTTGTAAGATATTACTCATAGTATAATACACACAGTCAGTTTACATTTAACTCTATGTATAGGAACAACCAAGTATGAGACTGCCTCAACAGCCAGTAATCACTACCAACACACCAACATACCAATGGGGAATCATTGTGCCCACATTGGTGAGACACTATGACTAACTTACCAGTACGAACGAATTCATTGTCAGTGGTATACAGCATAATATAGACTATTGGTTACCTGCTAGCTACCAACAATTAATTGCAAATTGAAGGTTGCATTATATGACATATAGGCACGAAGTGACGTTTTGTAGTAACATTGATAACGAGATTTATTCCTCTCTCTCTTCATTATACAGTCACAGCGAAATGACTTCACTAAATCCAATGGTCACTTTGAATTTAATGAGAGCATTTACTCATGTGTAACACAGGTACATGTATAATTTACGATACTGCAATTACTATACCAATTATGATAATGTTAATAGGGCGAGGAATATAACACACTGAATCATTCATTCTTTGAAGAAACAGTTCAATACTGGGAGCCAGCCAATGATTGTGAGGCCATTTATAGTCAGTTAGCTGATAAGAGGTACAGAGAGATTGTGAGACAACACATAAAGTGAGTCTAGTTCTACTGAGTCACTGTATACATGATATGATGTTGAATTAGGATTGGTGAGCATCTTGGTTCAGGACAGTTTGGATGGGTAGAGAAAGGAGTGTGGACCTCTCCTGATGGACCTGTGGATGTTGCTATAAAGACACTAAAGAACGAAGCATCTGATGTGGAGAAGATCAAGTTCCTACAGGAGGCAGCCATCATGGGCCAGTTCCATCATGCTAACATTGTCACATTGCATGGAGTGGTCACTGTGGCAGAACCAGTGAGTGACATGTTTATCAGTCTAATAGCACTATGAGATCCTCTTGATAGACAATGATAGTGTTGGAGCTGGTGAAGAATGGAGACCTCAGAGAGTATCTACACACACTCAGACCAACGTGAGTCACACTAAAATAAATTATAATTTCATACATTTATCATTAACAATCAGTCCAGGAGAGCTGGCTCTATCATCACTACCCAGTGAGTTGCTGGGGTACTGTTGTCAGATCGCCTCAGGTATGGAGTACCTGTCCAAGAAGAGCTTCATACACAGAGACCTTGCTGCCAGAAACATCCTAGTGGATGACCAAAAAATGTGTAAGGTATAAGACTGTTAATAATTATTGCATACATTACACAAGAAAATTCTATAGATTGCAGACTTTGGGATGTCGAGAGACCTGTCTGATAGTGACTATTATGTGTCTCAAGGAGGACAGATTCCTATCAAATGGACAGCTCCTGAGGTGATCAAAATAATTATTATTTTACAGCCTCGAAACTAAAATTATTATACGTAGGCTGTTCATTTCAAGAAGTATACTCCACAGCCAGTGATGTGTGGAGCTATGGAGCACTCATGTATGAGATATGGAGTCTGGGACACAAACCATTTGAAGGCAAAACAAACCCTGAGGTAAAAGATACAACGAAGTATTTGGTATCAGCCTTCAGTATAATTTCTTTAGGTAGCTAGGCTCATTGATACTGGATATCGACTCCCTCCTCCTCCTGGCTGTCCCAGAGCAGTGTATCAGATCATGATGGATTGCTGGTGAGAAATCAAAATCAATGACAGTTAAAGTCTTAAGCTAGCAAGCAATTTACAGGCACCCTGAGGCATCAGGAAGACCCTCGTTCAGTATTGCATTCTCTAGACTATCTCAACCAGACGACCAACTACTGAAGTGGTTATCTGACAAGAGCTCTCGATCCACGATGTTGGGAGCTCCTTTGGAGACTGGATCTGACCTGCACTCTGACCTGCAGCAGCAATACATGTGACACCGAGTGATTCACACAAGACTCAAATTTATACGTTTACTGTCTGTAGAAAAACAGTATTAATCTTTCAAAGTCAATGGTATGATCATTGATCTGTATGTGTGTAAATTAACCCTTGTACTACTCCCTTCAAGTTCATCAGTAGATTAGCATTCATTTCTTTTCTAACAATCATGTTCAGTATGCAAGTAAAACATAATTATTGTGTTGATATCACATGCATGCATGGATCATACTTGTGTGTTCATTAACATTTAATACTTGAATTCATGTTGTTAGTAATTTTTGTTGTTGTATGCACAAAGCATCTGATAATCTCCTAATACTTGCACTTCTCAGCAGTCCACACACCGCATGATGCCATATTCTTTCATGTGATACTATATACTAGATATTGACTCCAGCTCCTCTACAAAACACGTCCCAGAGCAGTGTATCAGACTATGATGGATTGCTGCTATGAGATTTTATACTGCATGCAGAGTCAATTATTTCTGTATCACTTTTGTGATCTGGTTCCAAACTCTCTGATCTACAAGAAAATCAACTAATGACAGCCATACACGCCGTCATACAGCACACGTGTATTATAATTTTAAATAGCGGCATTATATCCTGTTTAACTGCCTATAGATGATTACAGTAGAACCCCTCACTGTGGAGTGTGGACACACCTGAAATAAGGACACACACGTACACACACAACACACACACACACACACACACACACACACACACACACACACACACACACACACACACACACACACACACACACACACACACACACACACACACACACGTACACACACAAACACACACACACACACACACACACACACACACACACACACACACACACACGTACACACACAAACACACACACACACACACACACACACACACACACACACACACACACACACACACACACACACACACACACACACACACACACACACACACACACACACACACACACACACACACACACACACACACACACACACACACACACACACACACACACACACACACACACACACACACACTGTAATGTGGTCTCAAATCGACATTTTGAATTTATAACAACTCCTGTAATCAGTACACTATTTGGTCCCAAAGGGTGACCAGAATAGAGGGTTTCTACTGTACATGTATAAAGACTTTCTACATAACTGAAAACCATAACAGAACAAATTTCTATTACAAATAATTATTATCTTCGCTGCTTTGAGTGCAAGTTACTACTGTACATCACATTGTAACCAACATTTACTCAGTCGTACATGTATCAGATGGATTGCTGGTAAAGGCAATGATACATTGGCATGTTCTTCCGTATGCAGGCACCCTGAGGCATCAGGAAGGATATCTTTTAGTATTGCCCTCTCCCGACTCTCTCAACCTGACAATCAGCTACTGAGGTGGATTACTCATGAGTCGTGACTCTCAGTCCACCATGCTGGGGGCTCCTCTGGAGTCTGCCTCTAACCTGCACTCTGACCTACAAACTATTACAACTGTACATTGTTTCAAGCAAATTTAAAATAAACTAATGCTACTGCCGGTAAAGATACTGAATTGCACCCTACTACTCACACAAGAGGGTACTGACAGCTTCAACGCTAAGCCACGCCACTCTAGCCTGAGAATTCATGATCTTTAGTTTTGTTAGTTAATTAGCTTGGAGACTGATTCCTACGTATAGGCTTCTCCAGTACCATTGACATTACTGTGACGTATTACCATATCCCATCCTGTATAGGATGGGGTGAACTAAGATTCCCTACACGGCGGTACCAGCCCCGCCCTCAACGACGAGGTACCTGCATGTGATCATTAATTTTGTCCTTAGAACACAGTTCTGAGTGACTAACATTTCAAGCGTGCAATGACCGTCTTCGCGGGTTCTTTTCTTACTGTTTTTAGTGTGCTACTCGTCTCTAATAAAGGTGGGCTTGGCGTATTGTTAGACATAATAATTATGAAACTTGTACGTGTGACCACTCAGCTGTGATCAATGGCTGTACCAGCGGGTTTATAGAGCTAGATCTGCTCAGGAAGAGAGCTGAGAAGATTTCTAACGGAAATACTGTCAATGAGAATAGTCTGGATGGAAAGTTCAGATTGCTTGATGAGAGCTTCAACTGCAGTGGAACCATGACTGATCTTCTTTTTGTTGGATTGTACAGAACTGGTGAAGATAGAAACATGTATCCAGAGATACAGTTATGGAGAAATACTGGTGGTAACACATACACCAGGCAAGCCAGTGAAGAGATCAGACTGGCTGCAGGAGTTTTCGGTTCTGATGGAGTGCTCCAGTATAACCTGACCACTCCCATGTCATTCCAGAGTGGAGATAAGTTGGGAGTGTATCAACCAGCTAAGGATGATAGTATAGTGAGAGTGTACTATAGATCAGCAACTGCTACTACTTATGAACTTGGTAACAATGCCCCATCAACAATTAACTTACCTGATCTCTCTTCTAAATTTGATGAGCAAGTTCTCATATCACCAGTTACAGGTTAGACTAAAAATGTTCAGTGTTAATTTTATTTTGTATTAACAACAGACCCATCCAGCTGCACTGGTAGCTTTCCTAGTCGTTCTGTTCTGAGACAAGGTGCACTGGACGTCAATATCAATAAGGTGAAGAGAATTAGTGAGAGACAGTCTCTCTTTCCAGACATCACCTTCACCTGTAATGGCTTCATCACTAAGTGGATAGTGGGAGGTACTACAGGTAATAACAAGCCTTCGCAGCCTGAGCTACAAATATGGCGGAATACTGGAGGGACCAGCTACACAAAGACAAATTTTAGCCCGCTCCCTGTTAGCGCACTACGTAACAATGTTGCTGAGTACACCCTTACCACACCACTGGAGTTCCAGGAGGGAGACATACTGGGAGTGTACCAACCACAAGACAGTGCATTAGTTCTGTACTATCAGGAACGTGATGGTCCTGTGAACTATGAGGAAGGCAATAGTGCACTTAAGCTTTCTAGTGTGACTATTGTCAATCCTAAATATTATGACTACCCACTAGTGACTGTGGAGATCAGTACATCAGGTATAATGCTCATTTCTTGCATAAAAGTTTGTGACAGTTGAACATTTCATGTGGTATAATGTCATCTTATTACACTGACATGTTTACATATTGAAATTGTTGCCTTTAATTTTTATATAGCCATCGCATCTTCTACTTATAACGCGTTTTTAACTGACTCAAGTACGTATGTTTATTAATGCACATGATGTGTGCATTTTAATACTCCTCTAACCATAACCACTATTCCAGGCACTTCGAGAACCAATACTGTGACTATGGTTACTTCTATCAACACATCACCTCCAGTAATTCCTACCAGTGCTGACGTAATGATGGTGACTACAGTTATTCATAATTCATCTGAATCATCAATGCCTATTGAAACCATAACTGAGACTATAGTACCATCAATGTCTAAACTAGAAACCAGTAGTGGTATGACATCTTTATCATCGAAAAGTGCAATTGTTAATACTCCAAGTAATACTCAAAGCTCTTCTTCCGCAATTTTTGACAGCATTGCAACCAATTCCAAGACAAGTAAACCAGTGACTCTAGTAAATTCAATAATACTGAGCACCACAGCATCCTTGATAGGTGAGTGAGAGCATGCATCATAATGCAAATAACCATTTATTATAATAATGTACACACACACAAATGGGCAAAATAACTTGTTTCCTTATCAGCAATGAAAAAAGGAATGACCAATAATGGTACCAAGAAAGTGAATCCTTGTTTTATGACATATGTACTCGTTGTATGATATCATCATGAGCAATTTTTCATACTATAGGACATAGCGGTACAGGTGCCATGGTAACTGTCTTTGAAACCACACCCAGCGTATCTCCCACTATGGAGGGAACAGTAACCAAGGCCACTATTCCAGGCACTTCGAGAACCAATACCGTGACTATGGTTACTTCTATCAACACATCACCTCCTGCAGTAATTCCTACCAGTGTAGCCTCGTACCCAGGCGCTAGAAGGGGGTGGAGCGAAGGGGGAGAAAAAACAGCGCCTGGTATATACTGCTTACGCATGCGCGACTAGCGGTGGAATTCCACCGCCGCCGGTTATCATCGTACACGTTTGTAGTACGTGATGAATATTCATCAGTTTTTTAGCAGTTCGTAAAGCTTTCCTGTTTGCAATCTGCTGTCATGACTGTATTCTAGCGGCTTTTCTTGAAGCTCTAGCACAAGAGCAGAAGTACAATTTAACAACTGGGTGCTCCTGGTAGCGGAAACGAGCGACATCGATTGACAAGAGCGGTATAAATGACGCGATTAAGCCTACTATTGCGTATGCACGCTCACCACAAAGTTATTTGTCGAATCCAGAGCTAGAGCTGACGATCGAGTTGCTACTCAGTCAGTTGCTTGTAAGTTTAATAATGGAGGCGTGGTCTGAATAACCGCTACCACGTTTTCATGACATAATCGGAATATTTTACAGTAAAATAAACGGATATTTAGCGCATGCGTGTGCAGTAGATACCAGGCGCTTATTTTTTCTCCTCACTAGCGCCTGCATGGGTACGAGGCTACCTACCAGTGCTGACGCAATGATGGTGACTACAGTAACTCAAACTTCATCTGAATCATCAATACCTATTGAAACCACGTCAACTGTATCATCAATGTCTAAACTAGAAACCAGTACTGGTATGACATCTTTATCATCGAAAAGTGCAATAAATACTCCAAGTAACACTCAAAGCTCTTCTTCAGCAATTTTTGAAAACATTGCAACCAGTTCCAAGACAAGTAAACCAATGACTTTAGTAAATTCAATAATACTGAACAACACAGCATCCTTGATGGGTGAGTGAGAGCATGCATCAAAATGCAAATAACCATTTATTATAATAATGTACACACACACAAATGGGCAAAATAACTTGTTTCCTTATCAACAATGAAAGAAGGAATGACCAATAATGGTACCAAGAAAGTGAATCCTTGTTTTATGACATAATATTTTATGTACTTGTTGTATGACATCATCATGAGCAATTTTCATACTATAGGACATAGCAGTACAGGTGCCATGGTGGCTGTCCCTGAAACCACACCCAGCATATTTCCCACTATGGAGGGAACAGTAGCCAAGGAGTTAGATACAACAGCGGCTATTGCAGCAACAGCTTTGGTAGCAATATTATTACTGCCTATAACTGTGATTGGAGTTGCTGTTATACTGATTGCAGTCAAAAGAAGATCAAAGAAACCAAGAGCAGATGACTGTGGTAATTCTAGCAACATCCAGTTAGGTTTAAGTATTGTTTTCACAGATAATATTAATCAGGAACCACCCACATTGCTGGAGCTGTACAACTCAACATACTCAGTTTTACCAATGGACACATCTCAAGCTGTTTCAGTTGTAAGATAATTATTAGTACAATACACACAGTCAGTTTAAATTTAACCCTATGTGTATAGGAACAACCAAGTATGAGACTGCCTCAACAGCCAATAATCACTACCAACTCACCAACATACCAATGGGGAATCATAGTGCCCACATTGGTTAGACACTAGGAGACTAACTTACCAGTACCAGTACCAAAAAATTCATTGTCAGCGATATACAACATATGTAGACTATTGTTTATACCTGCTACCAACAATTATTAATTGCAAATCGAAGGTTACATAACATAGGCACGAAGTGACGTTTTGTAGTAACATTGATAACGAGATATATTCCTCTTTCTCTCTTCATTATACAGTCACAGCGAAATGACTTCACTAAATCCAATGGTCACTTTGAATTTAATGAGAGCATTTACTCATGTGTAACACAGGTACATGTATAATTTACAATACTGCAATTACTATACCAATTATGATAATGTTAATAGGGCGAGGAATATAACACTCTGAATCATTCATTCTTTGAAGAGACAGTTCAATACTGGGAGCCAGCCAATGATTGTGAGGCCATCTATAGTCAGTTAGCTGATAAGAGATACAGAGAGATTGTGAGACAACACATAAAGTGAGTCTAGTTCTACTGAATCACTGTATACATGATATGATGTTGAATTAGGATTGGTGAGCATCTTGGTTCAGGACAGTTTGGATGGGTAGAGAAAGGAGTGTGGACCTCTCCTGATGGACCTGTGGATGTTGCCATAAAGACACTAAAGAACGAAGCATCTGATGTGGAGAAGATCAAGTTCCTACAGGAGGCAGCCATCATGGGCCAGTTCCATCATGCTAACATTGTCACATTGCATGGAGTGGTCACTGTGGCAGAACCAGTGAGTGACATGTTTATCAGTCTAATAGCACTATGAGATCCTCTTGATAGACAATGATAGTGTTGGAGCTGGTGAAGAATGGAGACCTCAGAGAGTATCTACACACACTCAGACCAATGTCAGTTAGTATAATATGCTTACTGTATAAGCATGTATAGTTTCTATCAAATTGTAAATCCATTAGTCCAGGAGAGCTGGCCCCATCATCACTGCCTAACGTGTTGCTGGGGTACTGTCGTCAGATTGCCTCAGGTATGGAGTACCTGTCCAAGAAAAGCTTTGTTCACAGAGACCTTGCTGCCAGGAACGTCCTGGTGGATGACCAGAAAATGTGTAAGGTGGGATGGATAATAATTATTGTGCCACAGTATACAATAAAGAAATTAAAAAGATTTCTATCGAAATCAAAAGGATGTAGTGATGAAGAAATCTACCACTGGTTCACAATGTAAACCAACAAGGAACAAGCATAGAATGGTAACACGATTGACTTGCTAACAGACCATAGATCCCTACATCAGTGGCTGCTGTGGCCAGACTATGGCTAGTTAAGCTATTTACTGTTGACTGACACTTTGAATAGAATTCAGCTTGTGACAAAATATTGATCTTATGTACAGCCACTGATGTAGGGATCTATGGTCTGTTAGCAAGTCAATCGTGTTACCATTCTATGCTTGTTCCTTGTTGGTTTACATTGTGAACCAGTGGTAGATTTCTTCATCACTACATCCTTTTGATTTCGATAGAAATCTTTTTAATTTCTTGTTCGTGTCCTTTTTTCTTTTTAGTGAAGTGCAGTTCAATATCATGCATGTACGGAGAAGTCTTTGTTTCCACCATTAGTTTAGTATTCCTGTTGCTGATGGCTTTTCTTAAACTTGTAGCTAAAATTGTTAAGCTGTACGTATCAGGTCTGCCTGGTCGCCTACTCATGCATGCAGTGCATACGAGCCCCGCCCACACTTGTTTGTAGACCTATATGGCGTTTATAATTATCTGGCAAGTGCAGAATGGCGATCCTACACGAGCTTACCGTTCTTCGAAGACTCCAGACAAATGCCGGGTGTGTGTTCTCCGTGATAGTGATCCACACGGCGCAGCGATACTTTAGCTGCTTGGTCACGTGCGCTACCCATTGCTTGGTCACGTGCGTATTGCGCAATCACAATAATGGCGTCTAACACTAAGCTGACAATGGATCACGATCGAGAAATCGCGGAACTTAGATCACCGTTACGCTAAAAACAAAGCTCAAAAGGCACATGCCAGGAGAATTTCACGACTGTTCGTGGATGTTTTGGTCTCGGCACTGCTCGCGTAAAGGCGCTAGGCGAGTTGAAGAAAGAAAGAAGAAAGAAAGAAAGAAAGAAAGAAAGAAGAAAACGAAGATGACGAAACTCGATTTTCACCGTTTCCAGGTTCGTCACTTTAGTACATTACCAGCTAATAACGACATCCTGTTACAATTTCCGTATACTAAATTAACTTGTGTCCGTATACTTCCCTTAGTTAATGTATTAGTTCTATTGGGAGATGAACTTCTAGCAGTCATCCTGGCTGACGTGAACACAAATTTATATTTGCCTACCCCAGAGAGCAAACTTCAGCTCATTGGCTACTGATTGGTATAAAAAGTGCTGCAGAAAGGCAGCGAGAAAGCGTTCCAAAACGGGGTTGAAAGTCGCGACCGTCGCTCAATTGCAATTGTATTGGCGAGGTCTAAAAACATGGTTTTTTTAAAATTTTGAACGACTGTCGCTTGAAAAGCTTTAAACTTTTTCTATTTGCCGGCCCCAGGTTTGATAGAGTGCCTTTTTAGGTATCGAATGGTATGGTCGAAATTTATACTGGGACATGGGAACACGTTCCCTTTTGGGGGTAAAGTTGGGTTATCTTCAAGTTCTTCCTCGTTGTACAAACAGTATCAACAGCTGCTTTTGTAAGTTCAAATTCAAATTTACGCAATGGCTAACACTGTCTATGGTGTCTCTCTAGGTGCTCATAAGCCCTTTGTTGACGACGAGATGGATTCTAGAAGTCACCGCGGGGCTTGCCGATCAGTGTCGCCGCCTCATGCCTACCGAGATCGTCCCGCTGGCGTCTCTGTCAACATCGCGTGCTATTTCAGCAGGACACTGGAGCGATGGAGAGCAACGTCTTCTTGTGCCCGACTGTGAACCAATATAGACGGCATCATTGCAAAGCTATACCAGCTACCTGGAGCTTCTGGCATACCGTACTCTATCTGTACCACCGAATGATAGCTATGGCATTGACACGCGACCGTCTTTTGCGAGCGATTGGAGCTTACAGAGAGCATACTGTATAAAGGGCAAGTTTACTAGTATTGGTGTGTATAAAGGAATAGTGTTGGCTTGTGCTTCAGACAGAGCACCAAGCTGCTGACTCAATAGCTGGCTGCATACATTGTTGACCACACCTCTCTCTCTTTCTTTGTTTCTCGCAACAGTCTCAAACCAAGTGTAAGCCCTTGTCTGGACACAAGTAGCAAAGTAAATGACCTCTTGATCATCCAGTAGCAATGTTGATTTTACCTTTTTCTCTCGGCAAGGCTTTAAGTTCAAGAAATGCATCCAGAGACGACTACGATTGAACTCTCTAAACTTTTGCTCTTGAAAAGACTTGAAAACATGCTAGTATTGTTCTATCTATGCAGTGATAGTCAAGTATGATTGAACAGTTTAAAACAGTACAATAAGATAAGACAATACAAACAGGCGACAGATCTGTGAGGGGGAAAACACCAGTCACACACACTGTTTATGAGAATCTTATTAAACATACTGTTTAGCAGAATGAGTGATGTCTCTATCCAGCAGGACTCTCTATCCACTATCCAGCAGGACTCCTCTTTACAATAGCCCTCCCGGGACGAGATGCAACAACAATTGCTCTGCCAAAAGACACCATAGACTTTATAATTATCACACATCACTACTAGCAGCATTGCTGCAGCTATACATGAGTATCTGAAGCCCATACCTGTACCGTAGGCTAAATTTCGTGGGTGCTATAGTGTGTACTACCGTGCTAACCTTCCATATTCTTGTTTGGAACAGTCGCTCGGTTTCATACGGTCGTACCACCCGCTACAGTACTGAAACCAAGCTCTGATGTATAGGCGACGGAGCTGACGGTGGTCCTGGGTATAGATTAGCTGCTCAGACCGCCTTATAATCCGTCAGCTGCCTCAGGAGAAGAGTAGTTCTGGCTAGCTGTAGTCCTCGTGCTCGCCGCCATTTCTTGTTACTATGGAAATCCCGCGCTCGTCAGTGCTTTATCGTGATACGCAGTGCAATTATTAGTAAAACACGCGTGAACTGAATTCCGCGTCATGTCCTCCTTTTCTGGTGATGAACAATTTCGAGCAATCTCCTTGCTACTGTAAGATGGGGCAACGCCAGAGAGCAGATCTAAGTGTCTAAAGACGTCTAAAATTGAAGGGCTCCGGTGAAAAACGGCAATTAAACGTTTTCCGTATATTGCGAGAAAACGAAGCTGGAAGTTCGGATTGTCACCGTGCCGATGCAATTCTATGCGTATGTGACAAAGCGCTGATCGGTGAACACTATTAATTGTACTAGGGGTTCTTCAAGCATTGATGCAGTCTGCTAATGCATATAAACTGAAGATTGGTGAAAAACGTTTTAGTGCCGTTTTTTACCGGAGCCCTTCAATTCAACACCAGGCGAAATATCAGCGCTTGAACGCTAATACATTGTATGTAGCCGCCATCTTGTTTTCTCGTTCATCCCTACATAGGGAGACACTACCGTGTCTCCCTAATACAAGAAAATTATTTTATACAGATTGCAGACTTTGGGATGTCTCGTGATTTGTCTGATAGTGACTATTATGTGTCTCAGGGAGGAAAGATTCCTGTCAAGTGGACCGCTCCTGAGGTATTTTAAGCCAAATCAGCAATTATAGTATATTATTCTCTGCTTGTTCACTGTAGGCTATTCATTACAAGAAGTACTCGACAGCCAGTGATGTGTGGAGCTTTGGTGTGCTCATGTATGAGATATGGAGTCTGGGACATAAACCATTTGAAGGGAAAACAAACCACGAAGTAAGAGTTACATGTATAATAATGTGCATACATTTATTAATTTTATCGAGCAGAAAAGTATGGATTTTTTTGTAGGCTATAACTCTTATTGATACTGGATATCGACTCCCTCCTCCTCCTGGCTGTCCCAGAGCAGTGTATCAGATCATGATGGATTGCTGGTATTAAATCTACAACACATTATGAGTGAAAACATGTGTGATTACCTGCAGGCACCCTCAGGCAACCGGAAGACCATCGTTTAGTATGATTGTAGCTTCTAAACTTTCTCAACCAGAAAACTATTTTGCAAACAAAGACACTCAATCCACCATCCTTGGGGCCCCACTAGAAACTGGCATCAATATGCATTTTAACTTGCAACAACAGTACATGTGACTGCACTGTTACAGTACATGTTTAAGCGCTTTTTTTCACAAAATGCATAATTATCTTCCAATAAAAAATGTAATAATTATTAGCTTTGCATGTAATGAATCATGGATATTAATTTGACGTATTCCTATTTTTCATTGTACATACTATGTAGTTTGATTCAATTCTGTGTTCACATGAAACTTGTTGATTACAATCAATAAATAATAAGATGAAATACATGCACATGCAATTTTAAGGCACATTAAAATGCTGTAATAGTAAAAAATTAATGTTTAGGCACTGTTCATGTACGTACGGTACAAAGACTGTACGTATGTTTAAAAACTATCTAAAATCAGGGCATGAAATGCATAGTAGTAAGTATTCATAGCCTGCATAAGCTGAGCTGTTCAATGATAAATTACTGTAGCTTCAGATTGCTTGGCAGAAATCTGCAATGTGTGCATGGAAGTGCACAGTGGAAAGACCCAGCTTGACAAGGAAATCAATATTAACTACTCCAGCATGCTAATTTTTCTCTCAAAAATGCTACTCTCTGGCATGTATATATACATCACTTCCTTGTCTATCATAATTAGAGTAAGCAGTGACAACTGTTGAATTTTTTCGGCATCTATGCTAATGACTGCAATGGAGCCAACAATCCTCCTACTCTAGTGCCAGAGATCTCAACTGATATTGATCACTGAAATATTGTTACAACAGAATGTTTGCTATACAGCTTCCAAAGGACGAAAAGATTCGGAACTAGATGAGTAAATTTTAAACAGAAAGAATTGCTTAAATTGCTTCATTGATTTTAGTTCATGTCATTATGTTGTATAATAATTATTCTATTGTATTTCATTAACTGCACTTAGCCTTACTCCCCTGACATGTATTGTCAGAAAGTATAGGCAGCTGATCTACTGATCAACAGTTACCATGTATTTACCAGTAGCAGAGTTGTACCTTCTCTGTAATGTATCCTACGTGCGTATCAATCTACTCACTCTTTGGTCCAGTAAAATTATTTAGTCTTTGCATGGTTCTCTCGATCCATCTGATCTGATTTACATTCTTTCTGTTTAAAATTTGCGCAATTATGTATTACTTAATGTAGGTAAGGAGTGCTCTACGTGATTTATGGCACGAGACCACAGCCCGAGTGCCATAAATCACGTAGAGCACGACTTACTATATTAAGTGGTTTAAAGTATATGCCGCGGCTGGCTGGAACGCTATAACCGAGTGAATTCCTTTAGTCGCTTGGCCCGTGCTTTATGGGAATTAAAGCACGTTCAATATGAACGCGATGTTGTACGGTGGGCTGGGTTCACGAAATACGTGATTTACAGGAAGCGCGGTGCCTTTGATTCCGCCCACGCATATACTTTAATGCCTATTATTCTGAGAAAATGACCAAACTTTATTCCATTATACGCACCATAGCGGTGTTGGAATGTAGTCTAGATTTGTGTTACAGTGTTAATGTTACTAAAATCATGGGTAAAAATATTATTAAAGTGTACAATAAAATTAATTCCTAGTATGTAAATTTTTTTGTGAGCTGAATGTAGCCTTTAAAGCATCGATGGCGTGCAATGTTGTTTTGCCGTGATCGAGTCACGCAATGGGGGTCAACATTACGTCACCTTAGATAATTGGGGCGAGCCTGAGCGAGCCCCACATTGATGGTGATGTGCGTCCCACGTCGCTGGGAATGTTTGTATATATGTATGTATGTATCTGGCCGCGTGGTGCGTTTGTCCTCCCTATGTTCCCGAGAAGTCACGTGCGCGTACACATTGACCGCGCCCCATGATGTAATCCTCACGTGGCGCGATACAAGCATAGATACAGTATATCAACAGGGATTAGCAACGCCAATACATTTTGTATTACGAGCTGATTTACATCCTCGTTACGGGTTAAATATTAACCGTTGCCTTGCAACGAGCTCGTTGCTAAGCTAGCTCTTGACGACCGTGCTAAGAAGAGTCACTGGCTCGGCATGTTGTCGAGCTCTGGTGATTGACTAGAACGTTCTGTCTACACTTTGATAGTAAAGGCGACTTGAGTACTGTTTCGTTTTGATCGCTAACCGGCGAAGTGGTTGTTGGTTGCCCTAAAAGCGTTGTAAAACGCTGACAAGCAGCTTGTTTACTTTGCTGAAAAGTGGTTCTGTACCTGTTACTAGTTTTTAGCTGTGCTTCGGTCCATTCTTTGCTGATAACATGTTAGTTCGTACATGTCCTCGTGAGAATAGCGCAGTTTCTATTCTCGATCTCACACAGTGTAGCGCTAGCGCACTAGACAAGCTGAGCCGTTCAGCCGTACGGTACGGGTTTTTCTGTACCTCTTCTGACAATAGATACACTCTGGCTGATCTTGTTTTCAGTTTATCCTCGAGAAGAAAGGCTGTTCTATGAGAATAACTGTGCTGAAAGAAGATCTTGCTTTTAACATCGGTTTTGTCGTGCTTTGAATCCTTCGTTGTACTGACAATTTCCTGTTCTCGCGCTACAGCAGTCCTATCAACACACGCGATTTGTCAAGCCATGATATTTGGCGGGCACTACCCTTCGCACGCTGTGCTCTAACACGTTGGAAATTTAACCCGTAACACGGATGTAGTTGAAATTCCTGTCCGTTGCTAATCCCTGTGAGTATATTGTATCTATGATACAAGACAGCGCATTGGAGCTCGCATTGGAGACGCCTGGATCGACTCTTCAAGGTAAGAGTACTGCCAGGAAGCGGCAACGAGCAGCAGAGTCACCTGATCACAGAGCTCTAGGACTGGAGCGACAACGAGAATACAAGAGCAGAGGGCTTACTGTTGTGCATTATGTAGAAAATGGATTGTTCTTGAATTGCATGTGCAGGACATAAATCAGCTCAGGCTCGCCCCCAGTATTTTATAAATGTACTAGTACAGTACACGTATTATAGACTCTGACGTCAGAAACCCGCTCGAAGTCCACGCGCGTGATACACGAACTGAGGAATGTTTCACGTAGTTCAATCGCAGTACCTACGTAGCTACAATGAAGCTACGCTGTCTTGTAGTATTGTTTATGAGTGTTCTTACTGTGTGCAGCAAAGGTGAGGCTTGGATTACATTTATGACTAGATTATTGAACACTGGCGTCATGTACAATGCAGTTCATGGCTGTACTAGAGGGTTTATGGAGCTAGAACTACTCAAGAGAAGAGTAGAGAAGATTCCTGGAGGCGATGCGGGTGAAGGCACTGGAGGTGGTCTGGATAATGAGTTTAGATTGATTCCTTATGAGGGCTTCAGCTGCAGTGGGAACATGACTGGTCTTCTTTTAGTGGGAGCTATCAGAACCAGTTTGGGAAGAGACCAATATCCTGAGATACAGATATGGAGTTTTAACAGTGGTACCTACACTAGACAAGCCAGTCAAAAAATCAGATTAACTGAAGGAGACTTTAGTCCTGATGGAGTGGTCCAGTATAATCTGACCACTCCCATAATATCATTCCAGAGTGGAGATGTGTTGGGAGTGTACCAGCCAAGAGAACAGGATAGTGTAGTGAGAGTGTACTATGATTCTAATACATCAACTACTTATCGAGTCGAAAATAATCCCACATCAATCACCATATCAAATTCATCTTTTTCCACAGCTTTCCATGATAATGAGCGGATCCTCTTATCTCCTATATCAGGTATGCATTAAGCAAATACTTTATTACTATAACATCACTGTAACATGCATAGACTCACCCAGCTGCACTGGTAATTTCCTCAGTCGTTCTGCTCTGAAGCAAGGTGCAGTGAATGTCAATATCAACAATGTGAGAAGAAGAGACCAACAACAACGTCTCTTTCCAGACATCACCTTCACCTGTAATGGCTCCATCACCAAGTGGATAGTGGGAGCTGAAACAGACAATGGTGATGCATTGCCTGAGCTGCAAATATGGCGGAATACTGGCGGAAGCCACTACGCCAAAGCAAGTTTTAGTATACTTTCCTCCAGTACACCAGATAGCAATAATATTATTGAGTACAACCTCAATACACCACTGGAGTTACAGGAGGGAGACATACTGGGAGTGTACCAACCACGAGACAGTGCATTAGTTGTGTACTATCAGGAACGTGATGGTCCTCTGAACTTTCAAAATGACATGCTTGACAGTGCACTTACTACTGTAAATCTTGATAATCTTGATAATCAATATGACTACCCACTAGTGACTGTAGAGATCAGTACAGGTAAACTCATGCCTTACAATGTACATTATATTGATTGCACTTTCATTTACATGCAACATTAATACTTTCTATAGACACTCAATCCACAACAAATATTTCATTTATGATCAACTTGTACATTGTATACGTATTAACCATTGCATGACAGACTAGTTTTAATAATACTATATTGCTACAGGCACCACTATTCAAATCACTTCAACCACTACTCTAACTGAGGATGCTTTTTTGATTACTGGTGAGTCAGAAGCTGTGAGCAATGTGATAACAGGTAACTATCAACTCTACATAGCTACTTCAAGCAAACCTTCAGCAGTGGCCATGATCAGTGAAACACCAGCCTCTTCAACACTGATCAGCACAGCATCCTTTAAAGGTCAGTGACTGCATCAAAACAGTACCAATAGCTACATGACACACTAACTATAATAAACAACTTCCAGACAACGAGAAGTTTACTTGGCTATATAGCTTAGTGCATGCATGTATGATCAACACTTGCACTCATACACAAACACATGCACTGCAGATAATACACAGTGCTTCACAGTTTATCAACTAGAAGAATTCAGACATGAATGAAGCTGAATTAACAAAACTAGCTACTGTTGACAAAACAAAACTGCTGACAAAACAAAACTGCTGATAAAACAAAACTGCTGACAGCTGCAGCAGCAGGTCTACTTTATTTTGAATTTGACAATGTAACTGAGCAAAATAGCTGATAATTAAGATAAAATACATTTCTGGATGGAAAAAGAATGCTAGCTATAGACCCTTCGCGAAATGACGTAATGATTTTACCGCGAGCGCGCGAAACTTGACTGGTTGGTGCATCGTCAGTGCAATGGCTGCGAGCTGTTGCGCTGTAAACTGTTCCGTGATACTTGAAAGTAAGTGGCGTGAGTTCACACTAACGAGTAGCAGAGACGGGCGTGCATAAAAGCTGTTTCGAGAGCAAAGCGGTCCCGTCGGCCGTGTATATTCACTGGACTACTGACTGGCCATTTTAGCAGGATAGAAAGCAAATCGGATAGAGCCTACACCTCGCAAGCAAGTCTTGTACGTTGCTTTGGCTAAACAAAGTCAGAAGAACCTGGTGAATTGATCGAGCTACAAGAAATGCAGTGATAGTGCGCCTCGCGAGTCTAGATCGATGTCACGCCTACTTGGTTACTCCCCTCTGAAACAGAGCAAGCAAAGAGCTTGTGGATAAGCGTTACAGCAAACAGTGGCACTCCTGAGACCTAGTAAGTCCATACAAGATTGTTTTGTGACCTGAGCTCGCAAAACAGTGTTACATTAGCTAAATTTATGTTCGTTTCTTTGCATGCTTTGTGAGGCTTTGCTGGAGCTCATAAAGCCACCTTGCGCAGATGTTTAGACTTACCAATGGTCTCAGGAGTGCCACTGTTTGCTGTAAAGTTTATCCACAAGCTCTTTGCTTGCTCTGTTTCAGAGGGGAGTAACCAAGTAGGCGTGACATCGATCTAGACTCGCGAGGCGCACTATCACTGCATTTCTTGTAGCTCGATCAATTCACCAGGTTCTTCTGACTTTGTTTAGCCAAAGCAACGTACAAGACTTGCTTGCGAGGTGTATGCTCTATCCGATTTGCTTTCTATCCTGCTAAAATGGCCAGTCAGTAGTCCAGTGAATAAACACGGCCGACGGGACCGCTTTGCTCTCGAAACAGCTTTTATGCACGCCCGTCTCTGCTACTCGTTAGTGTGAACTCACGCCACTTACTTTCAAGTATCACGGAACAGGTTACAGCGCAACAGCTCGCAGCCATTGCACTGACGATGCAGCTTCTGCCAACCAGTCAAGTTTCGCGCGCTCGCGGTAAAATTATTACGTCATTTCGCGAAGGGTCTATATTATCATTGCCGATAGGCAATGATATGTAGGGATGACCGCGAATTAAGATGGCGGCTACTCATGTGTGAAAATGAGTTTCGCACATATCTCTATTATGATACATCTATACTGCATTCTAACTATCTCTAAGTGACTCTGAAGTGTAAGCGCTTGTAGGACGTCTATGAAAGTCGCCGGGACTGCTTGTTTGACGACGAAAATCAAGAAAGAGAGCATTTGCAGATCTTCGCTGTTATAGCGTTTCTCGAGATTCTAGACATCTAGGATTGATCAGGCGATTGTTCTGAGCTTGGAAATACCTTTGGTGAAGCTGACAGACGTTTCTAAAGTGGTAAACTAAAATCGCCGCCACGCGAATTGTTCATCTTCTTCTTCTTCTTCTTCTTCTTCTTCTTCTTCTTCTTCTTCTTCTTCTTCTTCTTCTTCTTCTTCTTCTTCTTCTTCTTCTTCTTCTTCTTCTTCTTCTTCTTCTTCTTCTTCTTCTTCTTCTTCTTCTTCTTCTTCTTCTTCTTCTTCTTCTTCTTCTTCTTCTTCTTCTTCTTCTTCTTCTTCTTCTTCTTCTTCTTCTTCTTCTTCTTCTTCTTCTTCTTCTTCTTCTTCTTCTTCTTCTTCTTCTTCTTCTTTCTTCTTCTTCTTCTTCTTCTTCTTCTTCTTCTTCTTCTTCTTCTTCTTCTTCTTCTTCTTCTTCTTCTTCTTCTTCTTCTTCTTCTTCTTCTTCTTCTTCTTCTTCTTCTTCTTCTTTTCTTCTTCTTCTTCTTCTTCTTCTTCTTCTTCTTCTTCTTCTTTCTTCTTCTTCTTCTTCTTCTTCTTCTTCTTCTTCTTCTTCTTCTTCTTCTTCTTTCTTCTTCTTCTTCTTCTTCTTCTTCTTCTTCTTCTTCTTCTTCTTCTTCTTCTTCTTCTTCTTCTTCTTTGACAAGCATAGCGCTGTCCTGAGAGAACGAATCACTACCAAACCTGCACTATCGCATGTGTATATGTCTAGGTTAGTGCACTTACTTCTTAGATAGGTATCAAACACTACCAGAAGCGAGTAATCCTTGAAAAACATGGTTTTTGGACCGTTTTGGACTAGCGACTTCATTAATTAACCCTCTTGTCGCTTCTTATCATTAACTCCGCCCACATCAGTTTTGCAGCTATCTCGCTACTGCGTTTTCTCTCTGCTCTGGACGCTTCAGCGCGCAAGCCAGAGGTATTAAAATGTGTCTAGACCAGTACTATACCCTAAATAACACTGATCTGTTCGTTAAAGCTTCAGATGGCGGGTTAAAGCTGACTTACACAGGCGTGAACAACTTGAGTAGTCCGAGTCAGCTTACTGGCGGCAAGATTCTATGCACAGTAAGGTTCCTACACCACACATCGTAAGTTGTAAAGGACTAGAAGCCTCTGTGAGTGTGATAATGAAATCAACAAGATTCTACTAGGCGTGCTCTTACTGAGTTAGGCTCGCAGCATCATGAATTGGCAGTGACTAGTTCTCAGTAGTCTCTTCTTCATCCATTATAATACTAACAAGTATCATGTTGTCAAATCATACCTGGACTTGAAATTTTAAACCTTTCATTGAATGATTATTCTTGTGATTGGTAATATTAAACATTTAAACCACACTCCTTACTCTCAAGAGGCTGTGCACGCGTTCACATCAGTATCTATTGTACTGCTCACAGAGTTGTAAAAATGAAATAACATCCAACATAGAATACAACTAACAGTTCAAACTGATAGGGATCAAAAAAGTAACAGGAACAAGTAAAGTAAAAAATCTTTAATAAAAAAAACTGAAAAGTGTAGGGATGACTCTTAAAAAAGGAAGGGAACAAGAGGGGATGATGCTTGCAAAAGTAAAGGAACAAGATGGAATAATGCTTGCAAATGTAAAAGTCCCAAGTATCCCTACATCAGCGGCTTGAAGGAGGACGCAGTCCGATGGAGTAATTGACGGTTGTAAATAACTGGAGGTATCTGTGTTTGGAGGACGCAGTCCGATGAAGTAATTGACGGTTGTAAATAACTAGAGGTGTCTGTGTTTATAGGAGGACGCAGTCCGATGAAGTAGTTGACAGTTGTAAATAAGCTGCAGGTAGCTATGTTTGGAGGACGCAGTCCGATGAAGTAATTGACGGTTGTAGATAACTAGAGGTATCTGTGTTTTGGAGGACGCAGTCCGATTGAGTATTGATCGTTGTAAAAGGTATAGGAAGAGGATTCCACATTAATTTTGTCAGTTGCATGTTGTCGCAGCAAGCCGCTGATGTAGGGATACTTGGGACTTTTACATTTGCAAGCATTATTCCATCTTGTTCCTTTACTTTTGCAAGCATCATCCCCTCTTGTTCCCTTCCTTTTTTAAGAGTCATCCCTACACTTTTCAGTTTTAATTATAACCATTTATAGCTAAAGGCACTATCATTCTATCATAATGCAGAGACATCCTTGTATGGGTAGTGGTAAACTTTTTGCGATTATCTCTCCTCATATTTATTTCATGAATTGGTACAAATTCTCTAACAGCTGTAGCTAGTGCAACCACAGCACCAATTCCGAACACTGAATCTCAGGAATCTGACAGTGCAGCAACCATTGCAGCAGTGATCGTGGTGCTGATCATAGCCGCCATGTTAGCTGCAGTGATTGGGTTAGTGGTGATTCTGGTCATATTCAGAAGAAGAGCTAAGGGATCAGGAACAGATGCGCTTTGTAATGATAGTCAAAGAAACTGCAGCAACTTTCATGACATCCGAAAACATGATGAAGTAGAGCTTCAGCATAATCAGTGCTATGCTACTTCCTGTATTGACAATGAAAATCAGCAACAGTATGTTCACAGCTGAATGCACATGCATTATGATTACTATAGTTATTATTCACAGAGTTGATAGCTATGCAGAGATTAATGATGATGTATTGTTGAAACAGAACAAAACAGACTACTACTACACTCAAGTACAGATACTAAATGAATGTGACTATGCTTCTTGTAATGGAAACCAACAGCAATTACCGTAAGTTCACTATAATTATTACACATTTTTTCATGACCATTGCTTGATGAGCAAATTTAATGAAGAAACCAGCTACATAGCTACATAATTTCTGCAGAGATGATGTTTATGATTATGCTGAAAATAAAAGAAAACAAGATGATGTAGTGCTACATCAGAACGAGGCATATTGCACTCATCAAGTACAGCTACAACAGAACGTGTGCTATGCTACTACCCACCAGCAACCGTGAGTGCAGTATCATGTATGTGGTATGTACTGTATAACGTAAAGAATAATAATAATATATTGTGTAATTGAGCTCTGGTAAGCTCAAAGTACTTTTAGTTGCAATGATATAAGAGATCAAATAAAAATATTAGAATGCATGTATGAAGCTGGAGACAAATGGACAGTGAATGGGATTGATAATTGGTAGCTACATGTATTGAAGCCTGTACTCTTCCATGGTCCTTCTCCTGATCCACATATGAATGTTTTTCTTAGTATACTGTTGAGTATAATTAATTGTTTTTACCAGTAACGATGCAAATGATGACTACACTGGAGATTCCAATGGTCATACTCTAGTATCAGAGCAATCAACTGATCAGATACAGCTACAACAGAACGATTGCTATATAGGACAGTCAGAAATGCATGAGTAAGTTCAGTACAGATTACCATTTTCAAGACAATAGCAGTGTAACTATGATATGTTACTACTAAAATAATCGAACACTTCAATGTATCTGTCCAGCACTTTCCTCCTAACACATGCAGGGTTAACAGTGGATATTCATATGCAAGAGTTGGCTTCAAAATCGACAGCTGACTCATCAGAGTACACCACTGAATCATCAAGAAAAATAATACTCATGATGGTGATGAGGATAGATTGTGCTATACGTAAGTATAGCGGTTTTATATTGCTGCTTTAAAAATATTTATCCTGCAATTTTTGTTTATAATACCATGATCTCAGCTAGTTAGTGTTATTTCAGTAGACTGTTACTGATCTATAATGATCTTTATAATCTTGCATGATGAGTTCAAATCACTTGCACGTGTCAGCCGTCTTATCATTAATAATTTTATTATCACTATTAATTTGCATGGTTCATCACTTGATTCAATGACACTACTTTAAAATTTGTGCACATGCCTGTTCTATTAATGTTAACACATTCAATCATTGATTTCTTCCGAAAAATGACCACATACTACTACATAATAGCAGTGTTGGAATGTTGTCTAGAATTGTGGCTCAGTGATACACTGCTACATATAGAAGAATAAAAATTAATGATGGATGAAATGTAATAATTAAAGTATACAATAACATTTGTAAAATTCTGTTGAGGTTACATGTAACGCATGAGTGGCGTACAATGTCAGTCGTGATCGAGGTCACGCAATATTACGTCATAAACTCACTCGAAATTTGTGACGAGTTAGTGACGCTCGCTCCAGTCGCGCGTGATACACGAAGGAATCATGTGTTTCACGTATTTCAATCGCAGTACCTACGTAGCTACAATGAAGCTACGCTGTCTTGCAGTATTATGTATGTGTGTTCTTACTGTTTGCAGCAAAGGTGAGGCTTGGATTACATTTATGACTAGTTTAATGAACACTGGCGTACATGTACAATGCAGTTCATGGCTGTACTAGTGGGTTTATGGAGCTAGAACTACTCAAGAGAAGAGCAGAGAAGATTCCTGGAGGCGACGAAGATACAGGACACGGTCTGAATGATGAGTTTAGATTGATTCCTTATGAGAGCTTCAGCTGCAGTGGGAAGTTGACTAGTCTTCTTTTAGTGGGAATTGTCAGAAAAAATATGGGAAACAGAAACCAGTATCCTGAGATACAGATATGGAGAAAGACTGATCATGACAATAATACCTACACATACAGTAGGCAAGACAGTCAGGAGATCAGACTGAATCTAGGAGATTTCAGTTCTGATGGAGTACTGCAGTATAACCTGACCACTCCCATATCATTCCAGAGTGGAGATGTGTTGGGAGTGTACCAACCAGACCAGAGCGATAGTGTAGTGAGAGTGTATTATGATTCTAATACATCAACTACTTACCGATTATTCGAAAATAATCCAATCACCTTACCAAATTTATTTTCTTCCTTAACTTTCCATTTTAATGAGCGGATTCTCTTATCTCCTATTTCAGGTATGTATTAAGCAAATACGTTATTACTATAGCATTACTGTAACATGCATAGATTCACCCAGCTGCACTGGTAATTTCCTCAATCGTTCTGCTCTGAAGCAAGGTGCACTGAATGTCAATATCAACAATGTGAGTATAAGAGACCTACAACATCTCTTTCCAAACATCACCTTCACCTGTAATGGCTCCATCACCAAGTGGATAGTGGGAGCTGAAGCAGACACTGGTGAATTATTATTTCCTGAGCTGCAAATATGGCGGAATACTGGCGAAAGCAGCTATACCAAAGCAAAGTTTAGTATACTTTCCACCAGTACTCCAGATAGCAATAATATTGCTGAGTACAACCTGAGTACACCATTGGAGTTCCAGGAGGGAGACATACTGGGAATGCACCAACCACGAGACAGTATGCATCGTGCATTAGTTGTGTACTATCAGGAACGTGATGGTCCTGTGAACTATGAGGAAGGCAATAGTGCACTTTCTACTGTGACTCTTGAGACTTCTCACAATCGATATGACTACCCACTAGTGACTGTGGAGATCAGTACAGGTAAAATCATGCCTTGCAATGTACATTATAATGATTGCACTTCATTATCATGCAAACATTACTATACACTCAATCCACAGCTAATATTTCATTTATGATATCCATACAACATGTATTGCATGACAGACTATAGTGTCAATAGCACTATTGCTACAGGTACCACTATTCAAATAACTTCAACCACTACTCTAACTGAGGATCCGCCTTTTCTGATTACTGGTGAGTCAGAATCTGTGAGCAATGTAATAACAGATAACTACATGTATCAACTCTACATAGTTACTTCAAGCAAATCTTCAGCAGTGCCCATGATCAGTGAAACACCAGCCTCTTCAACACTGATCAACAAGGTATCATTTAAAGGTCAGTGACTGCATCAAAACACTACCTATACATGACCCACTGA
This sequence comes from Haliclona indistincta, assembly GCA_964017065.1. NCBI lineage: Eukaryota > Metazoa > Porifera > Demospongiae > Haplosclerida > Chalinidae > Haliclona > Haliclona indistincta. Next base: position 12,243,973 of record OZ024787.1, on the reverse strand, counting down.
CTATTAGGGAGGCACGGTAGTGACTCCCTATGTAGGGATGAACGAGAAAACAAGATGGCGGCTACATACAATGTATTAGCGTTCAAACGCTGATATTCCGCCTTGTGATGAATTTTAAACGTCCAAAACACTTAGATCTGCTCTCTAGCGTTGCCCCATCTTACAGTAGCAAGGAGATCGCTCGGAATTGTTACTAAAGTGACGAACCTGGAAACGGTGAAAATCGAGTTTCGTCATCTTCGTCTTCTTCTTTCTTCTTCTTCTTCTTCTTCTTCTTCTTCTTCTTTCTTCAGCGCGCCTAGCGCCTTTATGCGAGCAGTGCCGAGACCAAAACACCCACGAACAGTCGTGAAATTCTCCTGGCAGGTGCCTTTCGAACTTCGTTTTTAGCGAAACGGCGATATAAATTCTGCGACTTCTCGATCGTGATCCATTGTCTGCTAAGTGTTAGACGCCATTATTGTGATTGCGCAATACGCACGTGACCAAGCAGTTGTTAGCGCACGTGACCAAGGACTAGCTTGAGTATCGCCGCGCCGTATCAATCACAGAGAACACTTAATTTATTTGTCTGGAGTCTTCGAAGAACGGTAAGCTCGTGTAGGATCACTATTCTGCGCTTGCCAGACTATTATAACCTGTCCTCTGTGTCTACAAACAAGTGTGGGCGGGGCTCGTGTGCACTGCATGTATGCGTAGGCGAGCTGATATGACAATCAATTTTTAGCTGTAATAATTATAAAGAAAAGACATCAACAACAGTAAAAGTAAACTAATGGTGGAACAAAGACGGCTCAGTACATGCATAATATTGAACTGTACTTCACTGAAAAAGAAAAAAGGACACAAACAAGAAATTAAAAAGATTTCTATCGAAATCAAAAGGATGTAGTGATGAAGAAATCTACTACTGGTCCACAATGTAAACCAACAAGGAACAACCATGGAATGGTAACACGATTGACTTGCTAACAGACCATAGATCCCTACATCAGTGGCTGTACATAAGATCGATATTTTTGTCACAAGCTGAATGCAATTCAATGCACGTCATGTGTCAGTCAACAGCAACTAGCTGAACTAGCTATAGTCAGCCAAAGCAGCCACTGATGTAGGGATCTATGGTCTGTTAGCAAGTCAATCGTGTTACCATTCCATGGTTGTTCCTTGTTGGTTTACATTGTGGACCAGTAGTAGATTTCTTCATCACTACATCCTTTTGATTTCGATAGAAATCTTTTTAATTTCTTTAATAAACTAACTTCCTGACAAAGATAAGTTTACTTGAATAGTGCATGCATGTATGATCAACACTTGCACACACAAAAACATGCACTGCAGATAAACACAGTGCTTCACAGTGTATCAACAAGAAGAATTCAGACGTGAAAAAAAATGGAGCTGAACTAACATAAACAAAGTTGCTGACAGCTGCAGCAGCAGGTCTAGATATAGCTTGCGATGATATTTTAAGACAAAATACAATGTACATGTCAGGATGCAAGTATATGTTATACCATGCCTACCCGTGGTGTAACTAGAATACACGAAGCAATAACTATTAATCCCGAGGGCTACGCCCTCGGGATTAATGGTTATTGCTGAGTGTATTCATGATACACCACAAGTAGGCATGGTATAACTGACTTGTACCATGGCAATCACAAGCCCACTGATGTCTGTAGGTTTCTATAGGATTAGTAAATAAGGGCGACTTGCGCACTCGTCATAGTTTACTGGTGAGGTTGACTCACAACTCTCACCCCTTCTCTCTGGAAGGTAGATCATTTCGATGGTCTTTTTTTGTCCTGTGGGAGTCATGTGACTCAACAGGATTTCCTGTGGAATATCTAGATATTCCACAGGAAATCCTGTAATATCCAGATATTCCACAGGAAATCCTGTTTTCCCGTGGTATAACTGGAATACACCACGGGCGGCGCCTTTGAAACCATGGTACAAATAATTATATACAATAATATACTAGCTATATAAACCTAAAAGCTAACCTAAAAGTGCTATCATACATGTGCATTCTACCATATGAAGGTACATCCTTGTATGGGTAATGGTAACATTCTTGCAATTATCTTTTCATATTTCACAGGAATTAGTACAAATTCTCTAACAGCTGTAGCTAGTGCAACCACAGCACCAATTCCAAACACTGAATCTCAGGAATCGGACAGTGCAGTGACTATTGCAGCAGTGATCGTGGTGCTAATCATAGCCGCCATGTTAGCTGCAGTGATTGGGTTAGTGGTGATACTGGTCATATTCAGAAGAAGAGCTAAGAAAAGGGGAACAGCTGCGCTTTGTAATGACAGCACTAGTCTAAAAGAACTTAACAACCCAGTATACTCAGGTATGCAAGCTTAAGTTGTTATTGCATTGAACCATGGATATTACGATAAAACCTAAAAATCATAAGATTTTTGTATAATAACTCATAGTATTGTTAATGTTAGTTTCACTAAATAAACATTCATTCACTATAAACACACAATTGTTATTTGCTGAAGTGTGGATTGGTCAATTTGTACATTAGACACTGTTTGAAACTGTCATTACACATACAGACCCAAACACACACCATCCACTAATGGAGCTGTATAGCACTGTGGAGGCTAACAACTATGAAACACCAGTGAACAACACAACACAGGATAATCTATATGTAAGATAAACAATAAGTACTACTACAATATCAGTTGTGCATATTTTAAATTCTGTTCAATCACAGGAGCAACCAGCCATTACAGATCAACATCAGTCACTAACTATTACATGCCAGTGGGGAATTATTGTGCCTACATTGGTGAGAAAATATAAATTACGTACTTTACTAACGCACACTTACGCATTTTTTAATGTGTGTGTACACAGTCTCAGAGACAAGACTTTACTGATTCAGAGGGACAATATGAATTTAGTGAGAATATCTATTCAACTGTAACACAGGTACAGACATGTTGAAATTATTATACCAAAACAATAAGTAGCTATTATACGCTTCATTAAGGAAGAGGAATATGATACACTCAACCATTCATTCTTTAAAGAAACAGTTCATTATTGGGAGCCAGGCAATGATTGTGAGGCCATCTATAGTCAGTTAGCTGATAAGAGATACAGAGAGATTGTGAGACAACACATAAAGTGAGTCTAGTTCTACTGAATCACTGTATACATGATATGATGTTGAATTAGGATTGGTGAGCATCTTGGTTCAGGACAGTTTGGATGGGTAGAGAAAGGAGTGTGGACCTCTCCTGATGGACCTGTGGATGTTGCCATAAAGACACTAAAGAACGAAGCATCTGATGTGGAGAAGGTCAAGTTCCTACAGGAGGCAGCCATCATGGGCCAGTTCCATCATGCTAACATTGTCACATTGCATGGAGTGGTCACTGTGGCAGAACCAGTGAGTGACATGTTTATCAGTCTAATAGCACTATGAGATCCTCTTGATAGACAATGATAGTGTTGGAGCTGGTGAAGAATGGAGACCTCAGAGAGTATCTACACACACTCAGACCAACGTGAGTCACACTAAAAATATAAATTTCATGCATTTATCATTTACCATCAGTCCGGGAGAGCTGGCTCCATCATCGCTACCTAGTGAGTTGCTGGGGTACTGTCGTCAGATTGCCTCAGGTATGGAGTACCTGTCCAAGAAGAGCTTTGTTCACAGAGACCTTGCTGCCAGGAACATACTGGTGGACGACCAAAAGACATGTAAAGTGAGAGACTATAATAATTATTGCGTACATTATACAAGAAATAATTATCTGTATATCACATAGATTGCAGATTTTGGGATGTCACGTGATTTGTCTGATAGTGACTATTATGTGTCTCATGGAGGAAAGATTCCTATTAAATGGACGTCTCCCGAGGTGATCGAATATAAAGAAAATTAAAAAGATTTCTATCGAAATCAAAAGGATGTAGGGTTGTGAAATCTACCACTGGTCCACAATGTAAACTAACAAGGAACAAGCATGGAATGGTAACACGATTGACTTGCTAACAGACCATAGATCCCTACATCAGTGGCTGTACATAAGATCAATATTTTGTCACAAGCTGAATGCACGTTAGGTGTCAGTCAACAGCAAATAGCTGAACTAGCTATAACCAACCACAGCAGCCACTGATGTAGGGATCTATGGTCTGTTAGCAAGTCAATCGTGTTACCATTCCATGCTTGTTCCTTGTTAGTTTACATTGTGGACCAGTGGTAGATTTCACAACCCTACATCCTTTTGATTTCGATAGAAATCTTTTTAATTTTCTTGTTTGTGTCCTTTTTTTCTTTTTCAGCGAAGTGCAGTTCAATATCATGCACGTACTGAGCTGTCTTTGTTTCCACCAATGGTTTAGTTTTCCTGTTGTTGGTGGCTTTTCTTTATTACTAAGAATTTTAAACTTGTAGCTAATAATAATTGTTATGCTGTACATATCAGCTCGCCTACACATGCATGCAGTGGATACGAGCCCTGCCCACAATTGTTTGTAGACATGTACGGCGGTTGTAATTATCTGGCAAGCTCAGAATGGTGATCCTATACGAGCTTACCGTTCTTCGAAGACTCCAGACAAATACATGTACATGTATGTGTTCTCCGTGATCCATAAGGCGCGCGGCAATATTCAAGCTAGTGCTTGGTCACGTGCGCTAACCACTGCTTGGTCACGTGCGTATTGCGCAATCACATCAATGGCGTCTAACACTTAGCTGACAATGGATCACGATCGAGAAATCGCGGAATTTATATATCGACGTTTCGCTAAAAACTAAGTTCAAAAGGCACCTGCCAGGAGAATTTCATGACTGTTCATGAGTGTTTTGGTCTCGGCATTGCTCGCGTAAAGGCGCTAGGCGCGCTGAAGAAAGAAAGAAAGAAAGAAAGAAGAAGAAAACGAAGATGACGAAACACGATTTTCACCGTTTCCAGGCTCGTCACTTTAGTAACAACTTCGAGCAATCTCCTTGCTACTGTAAGATGGGGCAACGCCAGAGAGCAGATTTAAGTGTCTTTTGACGTATACAATTCATGACCAGGCGAAATATCAGCGTTTGAACGCTAATACATTGTATGTAGCCGCCATCTTGTTTTCTCGTTCAACCCTACATAGGGAGGCACTACCGTGCCTCCCTAATAAATTATTTACAGCTGAGAAACGAAATTGTTGTAGGCTGTTCATTTCAAAAAGTACTCCGCAGCCAGTGATGTGTGGAGCTATGGGGCACTCATGTACGAGATATGGAGTCTGGGACACAAACCATTTGAAGGGAAAACAAACCATGAGGTGATATAAGAGACACAACAAAGTATTTGATTTTAGGTTTCAATATTTCTGTAGGTAGTTGAACTCATTGATACTGGGTATCGACTCCCTCCTCCTCCTGGCTGTCCCAGAGCAGTGTATCAGATCATGATGGATTGCTGGTGAGAAATCAAAAATTTATGACAGTTAAAGTCTTAAGCAAGCAATTTACAGGCACCCTGAGGCATCAGGAAGACCTTCGTTTAGTATTGTATTCTCTAGACTGTCTCAACCAGACGACAAACTACTGAAGTGGTTATCTGACAAGAGCTCTCGATCCACGATGTTGGGAGCTCCTCTGGAGACTGGATTTGACCTGCACTCTGACCTACAGCAACAATACATGTGACACCGTGTGATTCACACAAGACTCAAATTTAAACGTTTACTGTCTGTAGAAAAACAGTAATAATCTGTCAAAGTCAATGGTATAATCATTGATCTGTTTGTGTGTAAATTAACCCTTGTACTACACCCTTCAGGTTCATCAGTAGATTAGCATTATTCGTTTTTATTCAAACATGCTTAGTGTGCATAATTGTGTTTTTATCACATGCATGGATCATACTTGTGTGTTCGTGATCATTTACTACTTTCATGCTGTTAGTGTTTTGTTGTGGTATGCTCAAAGCATCTGATAATGTTTCCTATACATGTAAGTGTTACTGAAATTAATGTGAACAGCAAATTGACACTGTTTCCTACTTGTTACAGAAAATATAATACAAAACAGTGCACACACCAATTCTATATTTATTGTGAAGCTGCATGTGAAGGTAGCATAAACTTAAATTTTCTCAGCTGCAATAAAATTATGGTGTTCAGCTTTCTCTTTGTGTGCTGCTGTGCTTTTCTTGTCTACTGTCATGGTAAGTATTCATGAACTGTCAGAAATGGTGGAGTGAGTAACGAGTATCCTGATGAGATAAAAACATGGAAAATGATACACCACAAAATTTAAGGCAGTGAACATAACAAGTTGTAAATGAAGAAGTCTTCATTAATTCCTGCGATGGTATTATAATAACCAACAGCATATAATTGAGATTTGAGCAATCTGATAGGAGCCTGTTAGCAACCTGCTGCTGATTTACTGACTTGCTGTTGCCCATCATGATGGTTTACAATGTTATTATTAGCGTAGGGAAAAGCACAAACGCCTTTCTCCACTTTTTTCAAGGGGTACCTGCATGACTATTCACACTCTTGTCTTTTTTCACTGTACAATTAAGTTGCAGAAGGATCCGAGGTTCTCTTCGGTCACTAGCTGTTGCCTTTTACATGACTGACCGGATGCAACGTCATATGTGGCGTTTTTACATCGACGAAAGTTAATTTTTACTAACTTACTACGCCCTTAACCAGCGATCGAATGGTACATGTACGTAACGAGCAGCTAAAATGTATCTCACCATGAATACGTGGTGCGTTTTTCTCTTCTGTAGCAAAGGCAAGACATTAGGCTTTTTTTCTAATAATTTATTATTAATCTATTTTAATTCATTAGTTGTTAATGGATGTACCAGCGGATTTATTGAGTTAGATCTGCTCAAGAGAAGAGCAGAGAAAACTGGTTTGAGCGTAAATACTGGAGGCGGTCTGGATAGAGATTTTAGGTTGTTAACACCAGAAAGCTTCAACTGCAGTGGGACAATGACTGGTCTGCTCTTAGTTGGAACTATCATGGAGAAGACAGATGTGAGAGATAAATATCCTGAAATACAGATATGGAGAAATACTCATAGCAATACTTACATCAGGCAAGGCAGGGAAAAAATCAAGCTCAGTCCAGGAGACTTCAGTCCTGATGGAGTGCTCCAGTATAACCTGACCACTCCAATACCATTCGAGAATGGAGATCTGTTGGGAGTGTACCAACCAAGACAGCAAAATAGTGTAGTGAGAGTGTACTATGATTCTAGTGCTTCTATTAATTATCGAGTCAGTAGAAGTAACCAATCAGCAACATTTTTATTTGAAACGGGTGTCACAACTATCTATAATCAGCTAATTCTCATATCTCCGATTTCAGGTAATTTGCATTGTACATGTATACATGTACGTACAAAATTAATGTACATGTAATGTTACTTTTTACAGGTTCATTCTGTACTGGTGATTTCCTCAGTCGTTCTGCCCTAAGGAAAAGTGCACTACATATTAATCTCAATATGGTCAAGAAAATTAGTAATAAACAGTATCTCTTCCCAGACATCACCTTCAACTGTAATGGCTTCATCACCAAGTGGATAGTAGGAGGTAATACAGGCAACTCTGAGTCCTTGCAACCTGAACTACAAATATGGCGGAATACTGGAGGAACCAGCTACACTAAAACAAACCTTAGTCTAATTCCCTTCAGCACACCTACTGCGGTTAATATTGTAGAGTACACTCCCAACCCTCCACTGGAGTTCCAGGAGGGAGACATACTGGGAGTGTACCAACCACAACATAATGACAGTGCATTAGTTGTGTTCTCTCAAGATTGTGATGGACCTGCTAATTATGTAAATGGTGAAACTCTTTCTACTATGAAACTTACTGGCAGCCCTAATGGTTATGATTACCCACTAGTGACTGTGGAGTTCAGTGCTGGTAAATTTTTAATTCCCATAATCAACATTAATTTTATGTCCTAAACATAGTAACTCCATTCATCACTGTACCAAGTACGCCTGTACAAGAAAGTAAAAGTGAGATTTTCACTAACTGTACTACAGACAACAACTATCCACTGATTTACCGCAGATGCCACATTCTCAACCCTTATAACCACTTCACTGATCACTGGTAAGCCAGAAGCTGTGATTACAATAATACATCATAGTAAATTATTGACACACCTCCTCATGTAATGTATTATTGCGATTGACGCTAAGCATTGCTACATGTATGTATAATTCTATCCACAAAGATAAGTTTACATGTACTTAATTGTCAATGACTAGTGCATGCATGTATGATCAACACATGCACACACATACACATGCACTGCAGATATACACAGTGCTTCACAGTTTATCAACAAGAAAAATTAAGACATCAATGAAGCTGAACTAACATAAACAAAACTGATGACAGCTACAGCAGCAGGTCTAATTTATTTTGAATTTGACAATGTAACTGAGAAAATAGCTTACAATGATAATTAAGACAAAATACATGTTAGCATGCAAAGTACGTACAATACAAGCTATAATGTGCTATCATACATATGCATTCTACCATATGCAGTTAAATCCTTGCATGGGTAATGGTAACATTCTTGCAATTATCTCTTCACATTCACAGGAATTGGTACAAATTCTCTAACAGCTGTTTCTAGCGCAACCACAGCACCAATTCCGAACACTGAATCTCAGGAATCTGACAGTGCAGTGACTATTGCAGCAGTGATCGTGGTGCTAATCATAGCTGCCATGTTAGCTGCAGTGATTGGGTTAGTCGTAATACTGGTCATATTCAGGAGAAGAGCTAAGAAAACAGGAACTGCTGCGCTTTGTAATGACAGTCTAAATGAACTTAAAAACCCAGTATACTCAGGTATGCAAGCTTAAGTTGTCATTGCTATTACGATAAAACCTAAAAATCATAGATTTTGTATTTAACTCACAGTATTATTAATTTTAGTTTCACTATAAGCAATCAACTATAAAATTGTTATTTGCTGAAGTATGGATTGGTCAATTTGTACATTAGACACTGTTTGAAACTGTCATTACACATACAGACCCAAACACACATCATCCGCTAATGGAGCTGTATAGCACTGTGGAGGCTAGCAACTATGAAACACCTGTGAGCAACACAACACAGGATAATCTATATGTAAGATAAACATAAGTACTACTATAATATCAGTTGTGCATATTTTAAATTCTGCCCCATAACAGGAGCAACCAGCCATTACAGATCAACATCAGTCACCAACTATTACATCCCAGTGGGGAATTATCGTGCCTACATTGGTGAGAAAATAGAAATTACTCCTCTAATGTACAACTTTAAGGTTTTTGTCATTTAATGTGTGTACACAGTCTCAGAGAAAAGACTATACTGATTCAGAGGGGCATTATGAATTTAGTGAGACTATCTATTCAACTGTAACACAGGTACAGACATGTTGAAATTATTATACCAAAACACTGAGTAGCTATTATACGCTTCATTAAGGAAGAGGAATATGATACACTCAACCATTCATTCTTTAAAGAAACAGTTCATTATTGGGAGCCAGCCAATGATTGTGAGGCCATCTATAGTCAGTTAGCTGATAACAGATACAGAGAGATTGTGAGACAACACATAAAGTGAGTCTAGTTCTACTGAATTACTGTATACATGATATACGATGTTGAATTAGGATTGGCGAGCATCTTGGTTCAGGACAGTTTGGATGGGTGGAGAAAGGAGTGTGGACCTCACCTGATGGACCTGTGGATGTTGCCATAAAGACACTGAAGAACGAAGCATCTGAAGTAGAGAAGATCAAGTTCTTACAGGAGGCAGCCATCATGGGGCAGTTCCATCATGCTAACATTGTCACATTGCACGGAGTGGTCACTGTGGCAGAACCAGTGAGTGACATGTTTATCAGTCTAATAGCACTATGAGATCCTCTTGATAGACAATGATAGTGTTGGAGCTGGTGAAGAATGGAGACCTCAGAGAGTATCTACACACACTCAGACCAACGTCAGTCGCACTAAAAATATAAATTTCATGCATTTATCATTTACCATCAGTCCGGGTGAGCTGGCTCCAGCATCACTACCTAGTGAGTTGCTGGGGTACTGTCGTCAGATTGCCTCAGGTATGGAGTACCTGTCTAAGAAGAGCTTCATACACAGAGACCTTGCTGCCAGAAACATCCTAGTGGATGACCAAAAAATGTGTAAGGTACGTATGAGAGACTAATAATAATTATTGCATACATTACACAAGAAAATTCTATAGATTGCAGACTTTGGGATGTCCAGAGACCTGTCTGATAGTGACTATTATGTGTCTCAGGGAGGACAGATTCCTATCAAATGGACAGCTCCTGAGGTGATCAAAATAATTTATTATTTTACAGCCTCGAAACTAAAATTATTGTATATAGGCTGTTCATTTCAAGAAGTACTCCACAGCCAGTGATGTGTGGAGCTATGGGGCACTCATGTACGAGATATGGAGTCTGGGACACAAACCATTTGAAGGGAAAACAAACCACGAAGTAAGAGTTACAACAAAGTATTTGATATTAGGTTTCAATAATTTATTTCTTTAGGTAGTTAGACTCATTGATACTGGATATCGACTCCCTCCTCCTCCTGGCTGTCCCAGAGCAGTGTATCAGATCATGATGGATTGCTGGTGAGAAATCAATAATTGATGACAGTTACAGTCTCAAGCAAGCAATTTACAGGCACCCTGAGGCATCAGGAAGACCCTCGTTCAGTATTGTATTCTCTAGACTGTCTCAACCAGACGACCAACTACTGAAGTGGTTATCTGACAAGAGCTCTCGATCCACAATGTTGGGAGCTCCTCTGGAGACCGGATCTGACCTGCACTCTGACCTACAGCAACAATACATGTGACACCGAGTGATTCACACAAGACTCAATTTTAAATGTTTACTGTCTGTAGAAAAACAGTGTTCATCTGTCAAAACCAATAATGGTATATTCATTGATCTGTTTGTGTTTAAATTAACCCTTGTACTACTCCCTTCAGGTTCATCAGTAGATTAGCATTATTCATTTTTATTCATAATTATGTTCAGTATGCTAGTAAAACATAATTGTGTTGACATTACATGCATGGATCATACTCGTGTGTTCATGATCATTTACTACTTTCTTGTTGTTAGTGATTTTGTTGTGGTATGCATAAAGCATCTGATTATTGTTTCCTACAAGTGTTACTGAAATTATTGTGAACAGCAAATTGACACTGTTTCCTACTTTTTACTGAAAATAATATGAAACAGTGCACACACCAATTCTATACTAATTGTGAAGCTGCATATGAAGGTACCATAAACTTAAATTTTCTCAGCTGCAATGGTGTTCAGCTCTCTATTTGTGTGCTGCGGTGTTTTTCTAGTCTACTTCAACAGTAAGTATTCGTGAACTGACAGAAATGGTGGAATGAGTGATGAGTATCCTGATGAGATAAAATATGGAAAATAGATACACCAGAAAATTTAAGGCAGTGAACATAACAAACTAAATGAAGGAAGGAGTCTTCATTAATTCCTACGATGATTGAGATTTGAGCTATCTGATAGGAGCCTGTAAGCAACCTGATTTACTGACTTGCTGTTGCTGATTGTAAATCTCTCTTAAACTATAACTATATATTTTTTGAACACGTACTTCATTGTTCATGATGGTTTACAACTTGTTATTATCAGCATAGGGAAAAGCACAAACGCCTTTCCCCGCTTTTTCAAGGGGTACCTGCATGACTATTCGCAATTAACCTTGTCCTTTTTCACTGTGCAATTAAGTTGCAGGTTCTCTTCGGTCACTATACATAGCTGTTGCCTTTAATTTTACATAGCTGTAGCTGTTGCCTTTTACACGAATGACGTCATATGTACGCTACAATTATTAGGGAGACACGGTAGTGTCTCCCTATGTAGGGATGAACGAGAAAACAAGATGGCGGCTACATACAATGTATTAGCGTTCAAGCGCTGATATTTCGCCTGGTGTTGAATTTTAGACGTCTTTAGACACTTAGATCTGCTCTCTGGCGTTGCCCCATCTTACAGTAGCAAGGAGATTGCTCGAAATTGTTACTAAAGTGACGAACCTGTAAACGGTGAAAATCGAGTTTCGTCATCTTCGTTTTCTTCTTTCTTCTTTCTTTCTTTCTTCTTTCTTCAACTCGCCTAGCGCCTTTACGCGAGCAGTGCCGAGACCAAAACATCCACGAACAGTCGTGAAATTCTCCTGGCATGTGCCTTTTGAGCTTTGTTTTTAGCGTAACGGCGATCTAAGTTCCGCGATTTCTCGATCGTGATCCATTGTCAGCTTAGTGTTAGACGCCATTATTGTGATTGCGCAATACGCACGTGACCAATTAGCAATGGGTAGTGCACGTGACCAAGCAGCTAACGTATCGTTGCGCCGTGTGGATGATTGGATCACTATCACGGAGAACACACACCCGGCATTTGTCTGGAGTCTTCGAAAAACGGTAAGCTCGTGTAGGATCGCCATTCTGCACTTGCCAGATAGTTATAACCGCCGTGTAGATCTACAAGCAAGTGTGGGCGGGGCTCGTATGCACTGCATGCATGCGTAGGCGACTAGGCAGACCTGATACTAGGCAGACCTGATATACGATTTTAGCTACAAGTTTAAGAAAAGCCATCAACAACAGGAATACTAAACTAATGGTGGAAACAAAGACTTCTCCGTACATGCATGATATTGAACTGCACTTCACTAAAAAGAAAAAAGGACACAAACAAGAAATTAAAAAGATTTCTATCGAAATCAAAAGGATGTAGTGATGAAGAAATCTACCACTGGTTCACAATGTAAACCAACAAGGAACAAGCATAGAATGGTAACACGATTGACTTGCTAACAGACCATAGATCCCTACATCTGTGGCTGTACATAAGATCAATATTTTGTAACAAGCTGAATTCTATTCAAAGTGTCAGTCAACAGTAAATAGCTTAACTAGCTATAGTCTGGCCACAGCAGCCACTGATGTAGGGATCTATGGTCTGTTAGCAAGTCAATCGTGTTACCATTCTATGCTTGTTCCTTGTTGGTTTACATTGTGAACCAGTGGTAGATTTCTTCATCACTATACATCCTTTTGATTTCGATAGAAATCTTTTTAATTTCTTGTTCATTAGCGGTTAATGGATGTACCAGCGGATTTATTGAGCTAGATCTGCTCAAGAGAAGAGCAGAGAAAATAGTTGGTTTGAGCATAAATCTTGGAAGCGGTCTGGATAGAGGTTTTACATTGTTAGCACAAGAAAGCTTCAACTGCAGTGGGACCATGACTGGTCTGCTCTTAGTTGGAACTATAATGGAGAAGACAGCGATGAGAGATGAATATCCTGAAATACAGATATGGAGATATTCTCATAGCAACACGTACACCAGGCAAGGCAGGGAAGAAATCAAACTCAGTCCAGGAGACTTCAGTCCTGATGGAGTGCTCCAGTATAACCTGACCACTCCAATACCATTCGAGAATGAAGATCTGTTAGGAGTGTACCAACCAGGACTGCAAGATAGTGTAGTGAGAGTATACTATGATTCTAGTGCTTCTACTAATTATCGAGTCAATAGTAATCCATCAGAAACATTTGTACTTGAAACGGGTGTCAAAACTTTCTATAATCAGCTAATTCTCATATCTCCGATTTCAGGTACATGTAATTTACATTGTACATGTAGCAACATGTATACGTACAAAGACAATGTACATGTATTGATAATTTTTACAGGTTCATCATGTACTGGTGATCTCCTCAGTCGTTCTGCCCTAAGGAAAAGAGCACTAAATATTAATCTTAATATGGTCAAGAAAATTAGTAATAAACAGTATCTCTTCCCAGACATCACCTTCACCTGTAATGGCTTCATCACCAAGTGGATAGTGGGAGGTAATACAGACAGCTCCGAGTCCTTGCAACCGGAACTACAAATATGGCGGAATACTGTAGGAACCAGCTACACTAAAACAAACTTTAGTGTAATTCCCTTCAGCACATCTACTGCGGTTAATATTGTAGAGTACATTCCTGACCCTCCACTGGAGTTCCAGGAGGGAGACATACTGGGAGTGTACCAACCAAAACATAGTGACAGTGCATTAGTTGTGTACTCTCAAGATCGTGATGGACCTGCTAATTATGCTAATGGCCAAAATCTTTCTACTGTGAATCTAACTGGCAGCCCTAATGGTTATGATTACCCACTTGTGACAGTGGAGTTCAGTGCTGGTAAATTATTAGTTCCCATAAACAAAATTTATTTTATGTCCTAAACATAGCAACTCCATTCACCACTGTACCAACTACGCCTATACCAAAAGTGAAAATGAGATTTTCACTAACTGTAGTGCAGACATCAACTATCCACTGATTTTACCACAGATGCCACATTCTCAACCCTTATAACCACTTCACTGATCACTGGTAAGCCAGAAGCAATAATACATCATAAGCTGATAACTCGTTGAAACACCTCCTCATGCAATGTATTATTGAGATTGACGCTAGGCAGTGATATGTATAAATAAAGACCGGGTCCAAGACGGTGGCTGCAATAAGCTGAAAATAAGTAAAGATTAGTAACTATTCAAAACAATGAACATACTGAATGATACAATACATCATGCTTATAACAAATATACTTTCAGGCACGGGAACTATGACAGTTTACTTAATCGCATGTATTTAACCAAAACACACATTAGATAAACAATTAAACACACAGCAATTATAGGTAATCTGTAGGCAAGCCACTAGGCAATGATAAATCTATCTACAACGTTAACGATAAGTTTTCTTGTCAATGTTTAGTGCATGCATGTATGATCAACACCTGCACACACAAACACATGCACTGCAGATATACACAGTGTTTCACAGTTTATCAACAAGAAGATATACTGTGAAGCAACTGTGACTGTGAGCAACTGTAAAGATCAAACATGAATGAAGCTGAACTAACATATAAACAAAACTGCTGACAGCTGCAGCAGCAGGTCTACTCTACTTTGAATTTGACAATGTAACTGAGCAAAATAGCTTCTGTACGATGATAATAATAATTATTAAGATAAAATACATCTCAGGATGCAAAATAACATGCAATATGCTATAGCTATAAATAGTTATACATGTGTATTTATAGCTAAAGCTAGGTGCTATCATATAATAATGCAGAGACATCTTTGTATGGGTAATGGTAACACTTTTGCGATTATCTCTCCTCATTTATTTATTTCCGGAATTGGTACAAATTTATAACAGCTGTACATGTAGCTAGTGCAATGACTGCACCAATTCCGAACACTGAATCTCAAGAATCTGACAGTGCAGTGACTATTGCAGCAGTGATCGTGGTGCTAATCATAGCCGCCATGTTAGCTGCAGTGATTGGGTTAGTGGTGATACTGGTGATATTCAGAAGAAGAGCTAAGGGATCAGGAACAGCTGCACATTATAATGAAAGTCAAAGAAATAGTCAAAGAAACGGCAGCAGCTCTCATGACATTGCTATGTCGCGAAACCATGATGAAATAGATAATCAGTGCTATGCTACTTCCTGTATTGACAACGAAAATCAGCAACAGTATGTTCACTAGTTGAATGCACACTATGATTACTATAATTTCAGAGTTGATAGCTATGCAGAAATTAATGATGTATTGTTGAAACAGAACAAAGCAGACTACTACTACACTCAAGTACAGGTACAAAATAATGAATGTGACTATGCTTCTTGTAATGGAAACCAACAGCAACTACAGTGAGTTTACTAAGTACATGTACACATTTTTCATGACCATTGTTTGATAATTAAAGACACCAGCTACATAGGTACTTAATTCCTGTAGAGATGATGTTTATGACTATGCTGAAAATAAAAGAAAACAAGATGATGTAGTGCTACATCAGAACGAGGCATATTGCACTCATCAAGTACAGCTACAACAGAACGTGTGCTATGCTACTGCCCTCCAGCAACCGTGAGTGCAGTATCATGTATGTGGTATGTGTACTGTATTACGTAAAGAATAATAATAATATTATATCGTGTAATTGAGCTCTGGTAAGCTCAAAGTGACTTTTTGTCACAAACCCATTCTTAGATAATTTTAGAGATCAAATAAAAATAATAGAATGCATGTGTGGAGCTGGAGACAAATGGACAGTGAATGGGATTGATTAGGTATACCTAAGTAGTACAATTAATATAAATCAGAATGATTATAAATACTACCAAGGGCCTTGATACTACATATCCATGGTCCTTCACCTGATCCACATACGAATGTTATTCTTAGTATAGAGTACAAATGTACAATTGCTATAATAAATGTTTTTCCCAGTATCGATGCAAATGATGACTGCACTGGAGATTCCAATGGTCATACTCTAGTAACAGAGCAATCAACTGATCAAATACAACTACAACAGAATGATTGCTATGCATTGTCTAAAGGACAGCCAGAAATGCATGAGTAAGTTCTATACAGATTACTGATTTCAAGACAATGACAGAGTAATGTCACTACTAAAACAATCGAACACTTCAATGTATCTGTCAGCACTTTCCTCCTAACACATGCAGGGTTAACAGTGGATATTCATATGCAAGAGTTGGCTTCAAAATTCAACAGCTGACTCATCAGAGTACAGCACAGAATCATCAAGAAAATAGTTATGATGGCGATGAGGATAGATTGTACTATACATAAGTATTGCAGTTTTCTTACGTATTGCTGCTTTAAAATTGTTCTGCAAAGATCTTAGCTAGTTAGTGTTATTTCAGTAGACTATAGCTAGTACTGATCTAGCTAAGTATAATGATCTTTATAATCTTGCATGAGTTCACATCACTTACATGCATGTGTCAGCCGTCTTATCATTAATTTTATTATCATGATTAATTTAAATTTGCATGTTTCATTACTTGATTCAATGACACTACTATAAAATTTGTGCACATGCCTGTTCTATTAATCAGAATGTCAACACATTCAATCATTGATTTATTCCGAAAATGACTGCATACTCATCACAGCAGTGTTGGAATGCTGTCTGGAATTGTGGCTCAGTGAAAAGAAATTAAAAAGATTTCTATCGAAATCAAAAGGATGTAGGGTTGTGAAATCTACCACTGGTCCACAATGCAATCTAACAAGGAACAAGCTTGGAATGGTAACACGATTGACTTGCTAACAGACCATAGATCCCTACATCAGTGGCTGTATATAAGATGTCACAAGCGGAATGCACGTCAGGTGTCAACAGCAACTAGCTGACCTAGCTATAGCCAACCACAGCAGCCACTGATGTAGGGATCTATGGTCTGTTAGCAAGTCAATCGTGTTACCATTCCAAGCTTGTTCCTTGTTAGATTGCATTGTGGACCAGTGGTAGATTTCACAACCCTACATCCTTTTGATTTCGATAGAAATCTTTTTAATTTCTTGTTTGTGTCCTTTTTACTTTTTAGTGAAGTGCAGTTCAATATCATGAACGTACTGAGCCGTTTCCACCATTGATTTAGTTTTCCTGTTGTTGATGGCTTTTCTTTATTATTAACAATTTTAAACTTGTAGCTAAAAATAATTATTATGCTGTACATTATCAGCTCGCCTACGCATACATGCATGCATGAAGTGCATACGAGCCCCGCCCACTCTAGTTTGTAGATCTGAACGGCGGTTATAATTATCTGGCAAGCGCAGAATGGTGATCCTATACGTTCAGACTATCTTACCGTTCTTCGAAGACTCCAGACAGATAATTATGTGTTCTGCGTGATCCATACGGCGCGGAGATACTCAAGGTAGTGCTTGGTCACGTGCGCTGACCACTGCTTGGTCACGTGCGTATTGCGCAATCACAATAATGGCGTCTAACACTTAGCTGACAATGGATCACGATCGAGAACTCGCGGAATGTATATCGCCGTTTCGCTAAAAACAAAGTTCAAAAGGCACCTGCCAGGAGAATTTCACGACTGTTCGTGGGTGTTTTGGTCTCGGCACTGCTCGCGTAAAGGCGCTATAGGCGCGCTGAAGAAGAAAGAAAGAAAGAAAGAAAGAAAGAAAGAAAGAAAGAAAGAAAGAAAGAAAGAAAGAAAGAAAGAAAGAAAGAAGAAAGAAAGAAAGAAAGAAAGAAAGAAAGAAAGAAAGAAAGAAAGAAAGAAAGAAAGAAAGAAAGAAAGAAAGAAAGAAAGAAAGAAAGAAAGAAAGAAAGAAAGAAAGAAAGAAAGAAAGAAAGAAAGAAAGAAGAAAACGAAGATGACGAAACTCGATTTTCACCGTTTCTAGGTTCGTCGCTTTAGTAACAGTGTAGAGCACTCTCCTTGCTACTGTAAGATGGGGCAACGCCAGAGAGCAGATCTAAGTGTCCTTGAACGTATAAATTCATCACCTGGCGAAATATCAGCGTTTGAACGCTAATACATTGTATGTAGCCGCCATCTTGTTTTTCCGTTCAACCCTACATAGGGAGGCACTACCGTTCCTCCCTAATACTGGTGCATGTAGGAGACTAAAAATTATTGATGGATGAAAATTAAAGTGTACAATAACAAGTTTGTAAAATTCTGTTGAGTTTAATGCATGAGTGGAGAACAATGTTGGTCGTGATCGAGGTCACGCAACATTACATCACAAACTCGCTCGAAGTTTGTGGCAAGTTAGTGACGCTTGCTCGCGCGTGATACAGGCATGAATGTTTCACGTAGTTCAATCGCAGTAGTATAGATAATACCTACGTAGCTACAATGAAGCTACGCTGTCTTGTAGCATTGTGTATGTGTGTTCTTACTGTTTGCAGCAAAGGTGAGACTTGGATTACATTTATGACTAGATTATTGAACACTGGCGTCATGTACAATGCAGTTCATGGCTGTACTAGTGGGTTTATGGAGCTAGAACTACTCAAGAGAAGAGCAGAGAAGATTCCTCCTGGAGACGAAGCTGGCAGAGGTACTGGAGGTGGTCTGAATAATGAGTTCAGATTGGTTCTTAATGAGAGCAGTGGGACCATGACTGGTCTTCTTTTAGTGGGATCTGTCAGAGGAGGCAGAACCCAGTATCCTGAGATACAGATATGGAGAAATACTGGTAGTAATATTTACTCCAGAATTGGCAGCGAACATATCACACTGAACGAAGGAGACTTCAGTCCAGATGGAGTGCTCCAGTATAACCTGACCACACCCATATCATTCCAGAGTGGAGATGTTTTGGGAGTGTACCAACCAAGACTACAGGATAGTATAGTGAGAGTGTACTTCGATTCTAATACATCAACTACTTATCAAGTCAATAATAATCCCACATCATCAATCATCATACCAAATTCATTTTCTTCCTCAGCTTTCCATGATAATGAATGGATCCTCTTATCTCCTATTTCAGGTATGCATTATTTAAATACTTTATTACTATAGTATCACTGTAACATGCATAGACTCACCCAGCTGCACTGGTAATTTCCTCACTCTTTCTGATCTGAAGCAAGGTGCAGTGAATGTCAATATCAACAATGTGAGGATAAGAGACCGACAACGTCTCTTTCCAAACATCAGCTTCACCTGTAATGGCTCCATCACCAAGTGGATAGTGGGAGCTGAAACAGACATGAATGGATTATTAATCTCTGAGCTGCAAATATGGCGGAATACTGGCGGAACTAGTTTCACCAAAGCAAATTTTAGTATACTTTCCTCCAGTACTCCAGTTAGCAATAATATTGTTGAGTACACTCTCAACACACCACTGGAGTTCCAAGTGGGAGACATACTGGGAGTGTACCAATCACAAGACAGTGCATTAGTTGTGTACTATCAGGAACATGATGGTCCTGTGAACTATGAGGAAGGCAACAGTGCACGATCTACTGTGACTCTTGGTAGTCCTGGGAATCAATATGACTACCCACTAGTGACTGTGGAGATCAGTACAGGTAAAGTCATGCCTTATAATACATTATAATGATTGCACTTTCATTATCATTCAAACATTATTACTTTCAATAGACAATCAATCCACAGCTAATTTGATATCCATGCAACATTTATATTGACCATTGCATGACAGACTAGTGCCAATAATACTATTGCGACAGGCACCACTATTCAAATTACTTCAACTACTACTCTAACTGAGGATATTTTTCTGACTACTGGTGAGTCAGGAGCTGTGAGCAATGTAATAACAGGTAACTATCAACTCTACATAGTTACTTCAAACAAACCTTCAGCAGTGCCCATGATCAGTGAAACACCAGCCTCTTCAACACTGATCAACGCGGTATCATTTAAAGGTCAGTGACTGCATCAAAACACTACATATAGCTACGTGACCAACTAGCAACTTACTTAAACAAACTTCCTGACAAAGACTTGACTATCTAGCTTAGTGCATGCATGTATGATCAACACTTGCACATACATACATACATATGCACTGCATACACAGTGCTTCACAGATTATCAAAAAGAAGAAATCAGACATGAATGGAGCTGAACTAACATGAACAAAACTTCTGACAGCTGTAGCAGCAGGTCTACTTTATTTTGAATTTGACAACGTAACTGAGCGAAATAGCTTCTGTCACAGTACGATGATAATTGATAAAATACATTTCAGGATGCAAATAAAACGCTAGTTAAAAGTGATATCATTCTATCATAAAGTATACGTATGCTGAGACATTCTTGTATGGGTAATGGTAACATTCTTGCAATTATCTCTTCACATTTCACAGGAATTGGTACAAATTCTCTAACAGCTGTTCCTAGTGCAACCACAGCACCAATTCCAAACACTGAATCTCAGGAATCTGACAGTGCAGTGACCATTGCAGCAGTGATCGTGGTGCTAATCATAGCCGCCATGTTAGCTGCAGCGATTGGGTTAGTGGTGATACTGGTCATATTCAGAAGAAGAGCTAAAGGATCAGGAACAGATGTGCTTTGTAATGATAGTCAAAGAAACTGCAGCAGCTCTCATGACATCCGAAAACATGATGAAGTAGAGCTTCAGCATAATCAGTGCTATGAAATACTGCACTCTTCTTAGTTAATGCATGAAGTGGTGCTGCAATTGCTGCAAAACGAGGAATGAAACGCCTGTAGTACGATGCTAGACCAAGAAAGCAGCGAACACTAGTAACATCCACAGGATGAGGATAATTGCGCACCTTCTCGGTCTTGTTCGGGTCTGGTGCAATTCCTTCTTTAGATATCACGTAACCGAGAAAGGGAACCTTCTCGCGAAGCAGTTGACACTTCCGGGGCTTGAGGCGCAAGTTAGCTGCTCTAAGTCTAGTAAAGACTTCACGCAGGTGATCCAAATGTTCTGCGAAGGTCTTCGAAGCCACCAAAATGTCATCCATGTAAACGAAACAGCTCTTCCATTCAAGGCCTGCCAGAACCCGTTGCATGAGCCTCTGAAAGGTGGCGGGCGCATTGCAGAGACCAAAAGGCATCCTAACAAACTCGTACAATCCTTTAAATGTTGTAAATGCACTTTTGCTTCTGGCATCTTCATTTAGCTCTACTTGCCAATACCCCGAGGCTAAATCAAGAGTAGAGAAGAAACGCTTCTCGCTAAGAGTGGTCAAAATATCTTCTATGCGAGGAAGAGGATAAACATCCTTAGTAGTTACCACATTAAGACGTCTGTAGTCGACACAGAATCTCAAATGTCCATCCTTCTTCGGAACCAGCACTACTGGGCTAGCCCATGGACTAACTGATGGTTGCACCACTCCCTGTGCTTCCATGTCATCAATCAACTGTGAGACTTCCTCTCGTCTGATTACAGGTGTGCGATAGGGCTGCTGCTTAATAGGTGGATGGTCACCAGTATTGATAAAATGACGCAAGACATCAGTACAACCAAGCTCTGAGTCAGTCAGTGCAAACACATCTTGAAACTCATTAATCAAGGCTTCAAGCTCACTGTGCTCATCAGGAAGAAGCTGATCGGAGGGTAATGCAAGCTGACTAACAAGCAATTCGGTACGCTCTGGTGTACGCTGAATAGCTTTCACATGGGCATTGGTACTAGCATTGGGGTTGTCTGCTAACTCTTGGTCACCCAGGCTGGATACAACTGTAGGCCTAACCGTTCCCAAGGGTAAGCCAGCCTCTAAATGAGCAGTTATACATTGGTAGTTATCCACCGGAAGATAAACATGACCATTCGCATCAACTTTGACAACTGACTCAAGCATGCTCACACCCAGCTGAGACAACACTGCACAATCTGGCTCAAACAACATATCTGAATAATCATTGACAGGGTCAGTAATCTTTGCTTGCACAACACTAACTTTCTGACAAGGAATAGGGACAGAGCGAACTAAACTGACAGTAGATATAACAGGTGTGGGGTATCACTGTTTCCAGCATTGCGAGGCAATATAAGGCTTCCATCATTGTCGAGCACTTTAAAACCAAGGGCTGATATGACATTGACACCCAGTAGGCATACTTGTTCACTATCAGGCTGTACAAACACAGGGACACTCACCGATTTGTTTCCACTAGTGAATGTGAGAGATATTTGTGCTGTAATCGTCAGCTCCTTTCCTCCTTTCGGACCATCTTTGCCATAAAGACGAACAGTTGGCAGTTCTAATTCAGGCAGTCTCTGTCCTTGTTGCAGTAAGGATTTGTTCACAGCGTGTAGAGTCGAACGAGAGATGATAGTAGATTGAGCACCAGTGTCTAGCATTGCTGAAATTGGAACACCTTCAACGTATACCTCCACATACACAAGGCTACCGACGGCATCAGCACGTTCTCCCACAGCTGTAACCACACTATTCTGACTATGAGACAAGGCGTCCTTTTCGCGTGCAAGCCGTTTTTCTGCCAACAACTTCTCTAGCTCAGCTTCTGTAAAAGTTGGTCCCTGTGACTCAGGAGAAGTTACCATGCTTACTCCCGCTTTGCGTCCAGGTGCTTCAGGTTTGGAGGGACAATCACGCCGAAGATGTCCAGTTTGTTTACACTTGTAACATCGCCACTCTGAGTTGAGACTGGAAGGATCACTTGGTGATGGTGGCTTCTCTGCATGGTCTTTTTGCTTCGGATGAGGATTAGATCTCTTTTCTCCATCGGCATTTCTCTTCGTCTCGTGTCTGTTAAGCGCAGAGGCGGCAAACTGCTTCTCGTGCTCTTCCATCATTCTTGCGCGAGCCAGAAGATCATGAAAGCCTTCATCTGGTTTAGGACAACCAAGCTTGCGTTGCCACTTCACTAGAAGTGCTTGATAAAACCTGCCTTTTAGCAACCGGTCAAACTCTTTTCCGGTCATACTAGGAAAGGCTTTGCGTCCTAGTCGTTGAATGCTCAAGCCAAGTTGCTCAACAGTCTCGCTACCTCCCTGAGCTCTGTGGTGAAACTCAAGTCCACGTAACTCTTCTATGTCAGCAGGCTTGAAACGCTTCTTCAAGGCAGTAACAGCATGCTCCAATGTGTCACATTCGACTTTAGGCAGCATCCGGAACACTTCCAAGGCTGATTTGTCAAGGTGCAATTTTAGCTGGTAAAGCTGTTCTTCTCTAGACCAGCCAGCAAACTTTGCTCTTTCGTCAAACCTCTCGATCCACCTGTCGAACCTGTCAGCAGTGTCGCCTCCTTCACCAGTAAAATAACCAATACCAGGAAGATTCTGTACTGCTACTGCTCTAGCCTGAGCAGCCATAACATCAGTTTGCGCTTGCACGAGTTTGTTCAAAACTTGCATGACCTCTGTAGGCTCTCTCGTCGTAGCATCTCTTGGCACTGCTGTTGCACTGGTTACTGGCACATACATAGTACTAACGGGTAAGGGAGGGGGAGGAGGATCAGGTACAGCCGTAACAGGTAAAGAAGGAAAGGCATATCCACTCATGTGTGAAGTAGGGACAAAATCTCTAGCCATAGGCGATAACACACTGAAAGGCGTAGAGGTAGGAGTAACAGTTCTGCTCAGAGAAACAGTAGGCAGCGGTCTGTCAATCGTAGTTGTCGTAGTAGTTCCATCAGGTGGTAACAGGAATGACACTCTCGACGTACGACTCAATCCAGTTGCCGCAGCACTCATACCAGTAGATTCGTGAGTACTCGTGGTGGCCGAAACACTTGTAGTGGGCGAGGCCACTCTGCCTGTGGTGGAAGTCACAGGAGCAAGGGACGTACTGGAAACTGTAGGCATCACAAGAGTAAGAGGCGTAGTGGAAACTGTAGACGTTACAGGAATAACAGGCGCAGTGGAAACAGTAGACGTTACAGGAGTAACAGGAGCAGTGGAGACCGTAGACGTTACAGGAGTAACAGGAGCAGTGGAGACCGTAGACGTTACAGGAGTAACAGGCGCAGTGGAAACTGTTGACACACTCAGGGTATAATCACTACTGGTTACGAGCGAACTATCCCTTGAACCTCCGAGTGAATGAGGAACACTATCAGCCGTTCTTGAACTTTCCAAGATCGCTATCTGTTGCTGAAGTTGTTCTTTCTCAATTTGGTGACTGTGTCTGAGACCTTGAAGGAGTAGATCGAACCTCTGCTGTTCCGAGTACCGCAACTCTGCTTCACGAGACATAGCAAGCTGATGTTCCTGACGCAGCTGCTCCAAGGCACGAAGTCGACTGAGCTCACTCTGCATTTCCCGCGTGTCCATTTCTGTCCTCAACGTAACAGTTTGTTCCCTTTCACGAGTAGCCTCCGCTGTCGTGTAATCTAACTGTTCTCGAGTGATCTGGACTTCCCGAGTGAGTGACGTCACTTCTCTTGATTTCTCGATAAGCTGTTCTTGCGTTCGCGCTACTGAACTGTAGCTTCAGCGCCTCGAGTACATCCTCTGGTCTCTCCAGGAGTGTAGGCGTAGTCTCTCTATCCGTAGGATCTTCTTCAGTGTCAGAACTCATCATTCGTCCCGATCGTAGTCTCGGTAGAGTTCGAATCTGTTGCTAGTCTATGTCGAGGGATTTCACTTCCCGATTTAGCATAGGGCCTAGGGCACTCAGCTCTATCCTGGCAGGGTCGCCAAATGTAGCGCGCTGCTGGTCACGACAACGCTAATCAGTTTTTAAAGATGACAGTTGAATTTGACCTGGTCTCACAACCATGAGAGTAATATTATAAAATCATGTGATATACCATAATTTATTCCAATTCATCAAGATTATGAATAATAACAAGTTCATTACACCATGAATAATAATTAGTTCATGACACTACTTCCTGTATTGACAATGAAAATCAGCAACAGTATGTTCACAGCTGAATGCACATGCATTATGATTACTATAATTATTATTCGCAGAGTTGATAGCTAGATTAATGATGATGTATTGTTGAAACAGAACAAAGCAGACTACTACTACACTCAAGTACAGATACAAAATGAATGTGACTATGCTTCTTGTAACGGAAACCAACAGCAATTACCGTAAGTTCACAATAAACTACACATTGTTCATGATCATTGTTTGATGAGCAAAATAATAAAGAAACCAGCTACATAGGTACTTAATTCCTGCAGAGATGATGTTTATGATTATGCTGAAAGTAAAAGAAAACAAGATGATGTAGTGCTACATCAGAACGAGGCATATTGCACTCATCAAGTACAGCTACAACAAAACGTGTGCTATGCTACTGCCCACCAGCAACCGTGAGTGCACTATCATGTAATGTGGCATGCGTACTGTATAACGTAAATAATATAATTATATTGTGTAATTGAGCTCTGCTAAGTTCAAAGTACTTTTTTGTCACAAAGGCATTCATAGATGAGAGATCAAATAAATATTTGAATGCATGTACGTAGCTTGAGACAAATGGACAGTGAATGGATTGATATGAATCAGATTATAAATACTACATTTTTATAGTACTCTTCCATGGTCCTTCTCCTGATCCACATATGAATGTTGTTCTTAGTATACTGTTGAGTATAATTAATTGTTTTTCGCAGTATCAATGCAAATGATGACTACACTGGAGATTCCAATGGTCATACTCTAGTAACAGAGCAAACAACTGATCAGATACAACTACAACAGAATGATTGCTATCCATTGTCTAAAGGACAGTCAGAAATGCATGAGTAAGTTCTGTACAGATTACTATTCAAAGGCGTAGACAACTTTTGATAACTGGGGGAACTAAAAAGGCGCGCGAAGCGCGTGCCAAAAATTTTGCTATCTAATTATTCATGAGATGACGTTTTATGACGTTTTCAACATGTCGTCCATGTCGATCTTGCGTTGGGCAAAGCGTAGACCACAACCACGACCACCCCAGCTCCACCAATCGAGTCTAGCAACACCTGACCAAGGAGAAAGCGATCAAGATCAGTTGCTATGCGACGGAGATCCGACCTGCTCCACTTCTGCAATTGGTAGGGTCCGCAATGGAAAAAATAAAAGTCAGACAATCTAGCCTTTACTGCAGTTACAAACAACACTATATATGTAACAAACAACTGCATATTCAAATCTCTGAAATCGTTGCTCGTTGCTCTGCAATCGCTAGCTGAAATCGGCGACTTTCGTGACCTTTGACCTTGGGGTTAAATAATGGTGCATTCTCGACTCTTCGCGACAGTTAGCAGTCAGTGCTCTGTTTGCGCGTGCTTAGTACCGTCTCGGCAGTTCTTGCAACAGCTCAGATTGGCAGGCTCACCTCCCCAAATAAGCGTTTCAGGACTAGCAATGACTCGTGATTCCAACATATTTGGGCTTTACTTTTTGTGAAATTGAACAGACAGATCCCTACCAATATTTTCTGATAGTACTAAGCCTAAGCACTGCATATAAAAAAATTCAGCTGAAATGCTTACTGTTTGCCATCTGGCTGAAAAGGCTCAAAATATTAACCATAATTCAGAGAACTATGACCATAAACGCGGCATCACCAGCACAAAACTAGCATCTAAGGAAAGGTCTCCAACCGTAGCATCCGTTGCAAGTACAACTAGCAGTCACACGCTACTTTGGGCCTGCATTTTCGCAAAGAAAAATAGTGCTCTCCCGGGGGGCGTGGCCTCCCTCAAACTAGAACCACGCCCACCAGAGAGCACTATTTTTCTTCTCGACAATGCAGGCTCAAAAGTTGCGTGTGGCTGCTGATTGTACTTAAAACGGATGCTACGGTTGGAGATCTTTCCTTAGATGCTAGTTTTGTGCTGGTGATGCCGCGTTTATGGTCATAGTTCTCTGTATTACGGTTAATATTTTGAGCCTTTTCAGCCAGATGGCAAACAGTAAGCATTTCAGCTGAAATTTTTTATATGCAGTGCTTAGGCTTAGTACTATCAGAAAATATTGGTAGGGATCTGTCTGTTCAATTTCACAAAAAGTAAAGCCCAAATATGTTGGAATCACGAGTCATTGCTAGTCCTGAAACGCTTATTTGGGGAGGTGAGCCTGCCAATCTGAGCTGTTGCAAGAACTGCCGAGACGGTACTAAGCACGCGCAAACAGAGCACTGACTGCTAACTGTCGCGAAGAGTCGAGAATGCACCATTATTTAACCCCAAGGTCAAAGGTCACGAAAGTCGCCGATTTCAGTTAGCGATTGCAGAGCAACGAGCAACGATTTCAGAGATTTGAATATTCAGTTGTTTGTTACGTATATAGTGCTGTTTGTAACTGCAGTAAAGGCTAGATCCTCTGACTTTTATTTTTTCATTGCGGACCCTACAATTGGTGAGTCTACCTGTGGTCATGAAGGGACTGCTCCACGTGAAGACGCGAGCGATAGTACGCAGTTGATCTCAAACTGTGTTCAGCCAACAGTAGAATCTTCTGTGCGAGAGCATGGCTTAATTCCAGATCGTGCTAGTCAGCCACTTCAAGCTACTTCAAGCTACTAAGCTGTCAGCCTGTGGTGGTCAGCAAATTGTTAACACTACTCTAGCTACATATCAGAACATGCGAACGGATGAGTGTTTCAGTCACTTCTGGGAGTACTTGGAATCTAGAAGGTCATCACTTGATGTCTCCTCTCCTCAGTCTCCTGTACTTCCACGACGTAGAAAAGTACCAAGGCAATTTGAAGTTGGTATGAGCGTTTCTGAGAATCATGATACAGTTATGGTTCACTACAGTGTGATATCTCAAGAACTTTATTAGAATCAGGATGGCAATGAGCAATGATGTGATCAGCTGAGAATACTACTACAGAACTGAAAATACAACAACCAACACATGACCTAACACAGACTTAAATAGAACCAGAGAGGTGACTGTGCATGAGGTGACAGTGTGTCTGTGATATTGTTCTGAATTTACAAGAGGTACAACAAGGTCATGTCACTTTCCTCCCCACACATAAGGAGCGTAGCGTTTTGGTGGTCCACAATTTCTCTTTGAGCGGCGTGGAGGAGTGGACGGATGAGTAACAGATGAGGGAGCCGGAGTAGTGTTCGTTGGAGTTCGAGTAGGAGGAGGAGTGGTAGGCACTGATGATGGAGTCGGATCTGATGTGGGCAATGGAATGTCCAGGTAGTCACCAGTGTCTTGATCATTAGAGTCACTACTGCTCTTGTGATGTGGTTGAATATGATCCACATGTCTGCGCACTGATCTGCCATCTTGTAGGAACACTCTGTATGATAGTGGTCCCAGACATCGAGTGATGTGACCTCTTAACCATTTCGGACCATGACCAAAGTTCTTAACCAGGACAGGTTGCTTGACAGAGAATTGGCGAGAACGAGAGTGTTGGTCATGATGAAACTTCTGATGCTCCTGAGCTCGACGGACCCTTATTGAAATGTCAGGACGGACCATGTCCAGTAGTGATCTTGGTCGGCGAGACATCAGTAGCTCAGCTGGAGAGGTACCAGTAGACGGATGAGGAGTCAGCCTGTAGGTTAGTAGGAAATTAGCAATTCGCGAGTCCAATGGTGATGAACTCTTCTTCATAGCTTGCTTGAATGTTTGTACAGCACGTTCCACGAGACCATTGGTCGAGGGATGATACGGAGAACTAGTTACATGGCGTATACCATTTCTAGTAGTGAATTCAGAAAACTCTGTGCTGGTAAAGGCTGAACCATTGTCCGTCACTAAGATCTCTGGTAGTCCATAAGCAGCAAAGACAGTTCGCATCTTGCTGATTGCAGCATTTGATGAGGTAGTTGGTACGATGTGAACTTCTAGCCACTTGGAGTGAGCGTCAACCATGAGTAGAAACTGTTTACCCATGAACGGACCTGCGAAATCAGCATGAATTCTTGCCCAGGGACGTTCTGGCCATTCCCAAGGGTGAAGCGGAGCCCGGGCAGGCAGACGTTGATGATGTTGACATTCTTGACAGTGTCGAACTTTCTCTTCTAGCTCAGCATCCATGTTAGGCCACCAGACATACGATCTTGCTAGTGCCTTGATTCTCGTCATTCCAGGATGAGTGTTGTGAAGAATGTCAATGATTTTCTCACGACCAGGAGGAGGAATCACTACTCTGTTTCCCCATAAGAGACAACCATCTTGAGTGCTGAGTTCGTCCTTTCGTCGGGAATAGGGAAGGAGGGTATCTTCAGTAACAGTAGGCCATCCCTGCAACACATAGCTGAGGACCTTAGAGATGAGTGGATCTTGAGAGGACCAACTCTTGATCTGAGATGCTGTCACTGGAGAAGAATTTAGGCACTCTAGTAGAAGAACAGTGTCTGCAGGAATAGGAACATCCTCAGGAGTATCTGGTAGGGGTAGTCTGCTAAGACCATCAGCATTAGCTAGTTCAGCACCAGGTCTGTATGAAATAGAAAAAGAATAGGCACTTAGTGTGAGTGCCCACCGCTGGACTCTTGCTGAAGCCATACTAGGTATACCAGTAGTGTCACCAAAAATGTACATGAGAGGTTTGTGGTCAGAGAATATTGTGAAGTGACGACCCAGGAGATATTGCCGAAACTTAGTAGCACCAAACACGATCGCTAGTCCCTCTTTATCCAGCTGGGAGTATTTCTTTTCAGCTGACGACAGCGATCTGGAGGCAAATGCAATGGGCTTTTCAGAACCATCCTCCATCAGATGAGATAGAACTGCACCCACGCCATAGGAAGAGGCATCACAGGATAGTAACAGCTTCTGGTCTGGGCTGTAGTGAGAGAGAACAGGGTCAGATATTAACTGTTTCTTAATGAGTTCAAAAGCTTGTTGTTGTTCTCTACCCCAGGTCCAGGCAGTGTCCTTGTGGAGCAACTTGTAGAGAGGAGCAAGTGTAGTTGCAGTGTTCGGTAGGAACTTGCTGTAGTAGCTCACGAGACCCAGGAAGGATTTCAATTGAGAGATGTTGATGGGTGACGGAGCTTGAGAGATGGCTTTAACCTTGTCATCGGCTGGTTGAAGTCCCTTGCTAGACAACTTGTGACCTAGGTATTCAACCTCCGACATCATGAAATGGCACTTCTCCTTCTTCAGACGCATACCAGCTGACTTGAGCTTCCTTAGAACAGCTCCCAGGTTATCGAGATGCTCTGTTTCGGTCTTGCCTGTAACGAGGATATCGTCCAGGTAACTGCACACACCAGGAATGCCTTGTAGCAGAGTTTCCATGGTCTTCTGGAACACAGCTGGAGCGCAGGAGACACCAAATGGCAGTCGGTTATACTGAAAGAGACCTCGACTTGTGTTGATAGTGGTGTATTTCTTTGATTCTTCATCAAGGTGTAGCTGCTGGTACGCATGAGCGAGATCCAACTTGGAAAACGATTCTCCACCAGACAAATTTGCAAAGAGATCCTCAATCTTGGGAAGAGGGTAAACATCTGGCGTAGCTTCACGATTCAGTGTTATCCTGTAGTCTCCACAAATCCTCACAGAATTGTCTCGTTTCAGTACTGGGACTATCGGAGCTGCCCAATCAGAGTAAGGTACCGGCTCGATGACACCAGTATCTTGCAAACGCTGTAATTCTGCTTCAACTTTGGAACGCATGGAATAGGGAACCTGGCGCGGCTTGTAGAAGTGTGGCTTGGCATCAGGCTTGACATGGATGTGAACCTTGACATCTTTAAGTGAACCCAGTTCATCTTTGAACACCTCGGTGTGTTCCTCGAGCAGCTGATCCAATCGCTTCTGGGATGCTTGACGAATAGTGTTCAACTGTTTCCAGTCCAGTACGATATGTTTTAACCAATCTCGTCCCAGAAGAGTAGGACCATTGAACTTGAGTACCTGCAGGGTAAGCTGCTTCTCCTGCTTCTTGTATTGAACAGATACTGTTATTTCACCACAAACAACCAGATTCTCACCAGAGTATGTGCGGAGAAGAGCTTGGGAGGGCTTGAGAGGAGGACGTTCATCTTTAGACCAGGTCGACAGATAAGTAGATTCACTGACGACTGAAAGTGCTGCTCCAGTGTCCACCTCCATAGCCATGGGCTTGCCTTGAACAGTGATGGAGACGACAATAGGGGAGTCCTTCCGCTCATGTAACTGGAAACAACTGTATTCCAGGTCAGACTGCGGCTTCTGCTGTCCTTTCGGTTGTGCTGCATCGTCTGCTCGGTCATCAGAGAGAGCGTTAGTAGGGTTGCTAGCACCAGCTTGTTGTTTACCACCACGTCCGCGATTCTTGACGCGTAGTCTTGATCTGCAGACGCGAGCAATGTGTCCCTTCTTGCCACAATACCGGCAGTCGGCGGTCTTGAAACGACAACTTGAAGACGAGTGTGCACCACCACAGCGATAACATTCCGTCGGCAGCTTGCTCGGCTTCTTAGCAGGAACGCGGTGTATGTCGGCAGGAGGGGGCTTCTCGGAAGAGAGGGCTTGCGTACTCTGGTCGGCCAACTCAATGGACTGACAAATAGTGAATGCCTTATCATAGGTGAGGTTCTCTTCGGTCAGTAGACGTCGCTGAATTCTGGCGTCATTAATTCCGCATAGGAGACGGTCGCACAGCATCTGGTTGAGAGCTTCTGCAGAACCAAACGCACAGTCTACTGCCAGCTTCTTCAGTTCTGAGACATACTTAGAGACAGACTCGTTGGGGTTTCGAACTCGGCTATTAAACTTGAACCGGTGGACTGCGGCAGATTTCTTGGGGTTGTAGTGTCCAGATAGTAAATCCACCAGCTCCGTGAACGTCTTGTCTTTCACTGTCAGCGGCGCGACAAGGCTACTGAGCAACCTGAAGGTTTCTGGTCCTGCCACGCTCAGTAGAATAGCACGTTGCTTAGCTGCATCCTCCACATCATTGGCTTCGAAGTAGAACTTCAGTCTCTGGCTGTACGTTAACCAGTCTTCTTTGGTAGGGTCGAACTCTCCTACTGCCCCATGAAGAGCCATCCTCGTCGCCAAAATGTGATATCTCAAGAACTTTATTAGAATCAGGATGGCAATGAGCAATGATGTGATCAGCTGAGAATACTACTACAGAACTGAGAATACAACAACCAACACATGACCTAACACAGACTTAAATAGAACCAGAGAGGTGACTGTGCATGAGGTGACAGTGTGTCTGTGATATTGTTCTGAATTTACAAGAGGTACAACAAGGTCATGTCATACAGGAAGATTTATTATGAAGTGATCGATCTCATTATGGCTACCATAAAGAATAGATTTGAGCAGAAAGGGTTTTTAATGCTAGCAAAATTGGAAAAGATACTTACAGCTATGAAAAATCTTCTGAAACTGACGTCCAAGACATAGTTTCATTCTATATAGTACTGACTTCACTAGTGCAGATGCTCTTCAAGTACAGCTTAATGCAATGCACACTGCTGCGGCGTCAAGGGAGACAAGATTGAAGGACATAGAGTCAGTTGTAACATATCTCAAGTCACTGAATGATGTGGAACTGGTATTTTACTCTGAAGTCGTTAAAGTAGTAAATCTAATCTTGGTAATGCCCGCAACCAATGCTGTCAGCGAGAGAAGCTTTAGTGCACTGCGGAGATTAAAAAGTTGGCTGCGTACAACTATGCTACAAGCTTGACTTAACTGGTGTATGTTACTTCATGTACACAAAAACAGAACAGACAATTTACCAATGACTACTATAGCTAATGAATTTGTATCTCGTAATGATAGTAGATTACGTTTATTTGGCTGTATGTATCTTAAATACATTGTTGTTCAAAAATTTTTCCTAATCCCAAAATCTGAGGGGCTGAAGCCCCCCCAGCCCCTACCTTGCCTACACCCTTGCTATTTCAAGACAATAACAGTGTAATTATGATACGCATGTCACTACTAAAATAATGAAACACTTCAATGTTACAGTATCTGTCAGCACTTTCCTCCTAACACATGCAGGGTTAACAGTGGATATTCATATGCAAGAGTTGGCTTCAAAATTCAACAGCTGACTCTGTGACTCATCAGAGTACACCACTGCATCATCAAGAAAATAGTTACGATGGTGATGAGGATAGATTGTATTGTACATAAGTATTGCGGTTTTATTACAATCTATTGCTGATTTCAAATTGAGCTGTAATTTTTGTTTAAAATACCATGATCTTAGCTAGTTAGTGTTATTCAGTAGACTATAGCTAGTACTGATCTAAGTATAACGATCTTTATAATCTTGCATGTGTCAGACGTCTTATCATTAATGTTATTATCACTATTAATTTAAATTCGCATGGTTCATCACTTGATTCAATGACACTAACTTATAATTTGTGCACATGTCTGTTCTATTAATCATAATGTTAACATAAAAAAATATTATTATTCAATCATCGATTTGTACCGAAAAAATTAATGACCACATACGCATCATAGCAGTGTTGGAATGCCGTCTAGGATTGTGGCTCCGTGATATGCTGCTGCATAGAGAAGACAAATTAATGATGACGGATGAAAATTTAATAATCAAAGTGTACAATAACAATTTTGTAAAATTGTTGAGTAACGCATGAGTGGAGTAGCCTCGTCCCCAGGCTCTCTGTTCCGTCAGAGAGCCTGGTCTCTAATCTCACGTGAGCGCACCCAAATATTAATGAGCGTGGGTGTAATAAACCGCACGCCCACGAAGTGTGGCAGGCTTAGTTTCAATGCCTAAAACGTGTGTGTGGCGTAGCTTTCCAAGTCTCTTTGTGCTGGACATCGAAAAAGCTTCCTTGATGAAGACTTTGACGACTAGGTCATTGTACGTACGGTGAGGAAAGTGTAGCTCGATATCGTCCTTCAGAGTCTGCATGGTACTCAAGTTACCCGTTTCGACGGAGTAGGAACATCCCCAGTAGCTACTTCCTCATAGTGGCTCTGTAGCCATTTAGATTCATCTGACGGCTCCGCGGCCATCCCGAACGTGATGCTACAGACCTTGATCGCCTCTGACAGCAAGACTGTGACCATTATCTATGCTGTGACGAACGCTACGCATGTGCGTGGGCAGGTTGAGTCGAGAGCGTTGATAGTGCCCACGCACACTAATCACCTGTCTACCACCTGTCTACCCCACGTGAGATTAGAGACCAGGCTCCCTGTCGGAACAAAATTCCGAGAGGGGTGGAGCCTGGGGACGAGGCTATGAGTGGAGTACAATGTTGGTATGTAGCCTCTTCCCCAGGCTCTCGATATAGAGCCTGGTACACATTGTATGCGCATGCGTTAATTATGTCCAAATATGGCATGATCAATTGAATGGCATGATTCGGCAAATTCAACTGATTCGGTGAAAATCATGCCTTATTTGGACATAATTAACGCATGCGCATACAATGTGTACCAGGCCCTCTCCTAGTCTCGTCCCCAGACCACACCCTCGCCTATCGCGAGAGAGGGTCTGGTGGCTTTAGTCGATTTTCTTGGGCCAGGAAGTAATATCTTCCCCGGAATGTGTGGGGTAGAATCTGATTGGTCAGAACGCTAACTCTTAGGTAATACAAACCACATCGATAGAATGATGGCGGTCAACTGACATGTCAGTTGCTGTAATTCCTGCAGATGATCTGGGCCGCGTGTTTATAGATCGCAGTGCAACTGCAGTCTTAGCTCCTTTTTCGATGTCAGAGAAGCACATTCGACAAGCGTACGTAGGATCGTCGTACGAGTAGTGTTGAAGCTCAATCATCTCTATGTAGTTCTTCAAGTCTTGAGAACATTTGTCTAGACGTCTTCGCCTTCGCAGATTGTCTCCCTCGTCTAACGCGCAACTACATACGAGACACTTGTGTATAGCAGCCATTTTTCTTTTGCAGGTGCAAATTCTAACATTTATACATATTCATTAGTGTTACGTAACTCCCGTACACGAAAAGCCCAAGAAAGTGCAACTAAAGCCACCAGACCCTCTCTCGCGATAGGCGAGGGTGTGGTCTGGGGACGAGACTAGCCCTCTCCTCAGCTTTGGGAGGCGGGGGCTGGGGACGAGGCTAAATGTTGGTAGTGATCGAGGTCACGCAATATTACGTCACAAACTCGCTCGAAGTTGTGACGAGTTAGTGACGCTCGCTCGCGCGTGATACACGAAGCCGGAATGTTTCACGTAGTTCAATCACAGTGCCTTTGTAGCTACAATGAAGCTACGCTGCTGTCTCGTAGTATTGTGTACGTGTGTTCTTACTGTGTGCAGCAAAGGTGAGGCTTGGATTACGTATATGATTAGATTATTGAACACTGGCGTCGTGTACAATGCAGTTCATGGCTGTACTAGTGGATTTATGGAGCTAGAACGACTCAAGAGAAGAGCAGAGAAGATTCCTGAAGGCGAAGCGGGCAAAGGTACTGGAGGTGGTCTGAATGATGAGTTTAGATTGATTCCTTATGAGAGCTTCAGCTGCAGTGGGATATTGACTGGTCTTCTTTTAGTGGGAACTGTCCACAGAAAAAAGATGAGAAGAAATCAATATCCTGAGATACAGATATGGAGTTGTAACAGTAGTATCAGCTGCTCAACCACTGGTGTTGAGCATCAGTACATACAATTGCAAGCCAGTCAAAAAATCAGATTAAGCGAAGGAGACTTTAGTTCTGATGGAGTGCTCCAGTATAACCTGACCCCTCCCATATCATTTCAGAGTGGAGATGTGTTGGGAGTGTACCAACCACCAGAACAAAATAGTATAGTGAGTGTGTACTATGATTCTAAAACATCAACTACTTATCAAATCAATGGAACTAATCAAACATCACTAATCGCTATTTTATCAACTTCATCATCCTTCCGTTATACTGAGCGAATACTCATATCTCCTATTTCAGGTATTATGCATTCAAAATTAATTTCATATTAAATAATATTTCACAGGCACATCATGCACTGGCAATTTCCTCAGTCACTCTGCCCTGAGGCAAGGTGCACTGAATGTCAACATCAACAATGTGAAGAAGAGAGACAATCAACAGCGTCTCTTTCCAAACATCACTTTCACCTGTAATGGCTTCATCACCAAGTGGATAGTGGGAGCTGACCATGAAGCAGAGAATGATAATGAACTTCCTGAGCTGCAAATATGGCGGAATACTGGAGGAACCAGCTACACTAAAGCAAACTTTAGTCAATTACCTTCTAACACACTTAATGGTACAGTTGCTGAGTACAATCTCAGCACACCACTGGAGTTCCAGGAGGGAGACATACTGGGAGTGTACCAACCTAAACATGATAAAAGTGAATTAGTTGTTTACTATCAGGAACGTGATGGTCCTGTGAACTATGAGGAAGGCAACATTGCACGATCTACTGTGACTCTTGATACTTCTCACAGTGAATATGACTACCCACTAGTGACTGTGGAGATCAGTACAGGTAAACTGATGCCTTACAATGTATATTATAATTATTGATTGCACTTTCATTATCATGCAAACATTAATACTTTCTATAGACACTCAATCCACATGCAGCTAAATTTCATTTATGATATCCAACATGCTATTGCTACAGGCACATCTTCAGCAGTGCCCATGATCAGTGAAACACCAGCCTCTTCAACACTAATCATGATCAACACGGAATCTTCTAAAGGTCAGTGACTGCATCAAAACACTACCTATATACGTGACCCACTGACTGCAATAAACTAACTTCCCGACAAAGATAGGTTTACTTGTAAATGACTATATATAGCGCATGCATGTATAATCAACACTTGCACACACAAACACATGCACTGCAGATATACATAGTGCTTCACAGTTTATCAACAACAAGAATTCAGACATCAATGAAGCTGAACTAACATAAACAAAGCTGCTGCTGCAGGTCTTTACTTACAAATTTTGAATTCGACAATGTAACTGAGCAAAATAGCTTACGATGATAATGATAATTAAGACAAAATACACGTCACCATGCAAAATACGTACAATACTAGCTTTACAAATATTTATAGCTAAAAGCGCTATCATACATGTGCATTCTACCAATAATACAGTTATAACCATGCATGAGTAATGGTAACATTCTCGCAATTATATATATCTTTTCACATTTGACAGAAATTGGTACAAATTCTCTAACAGCTGTTTCTAGCGCAACCACATCACCGATTCCAAACACTGAATCTCAGGAATCTGACAGTGCAGTGACTATTGCAGTAGTGATCGTGGTGCTAATCATAGCCGCCATGTTAGCTGCAGTGATTGGGTTAGTGGTGATTCTGTTCATATTCAGAAGAAGAGCTAAGAAAAGAGGAACAGCTGTGCTTTGTAATGACAGCCTAAAAGAACTTAACAACCCAGTTTACTCAGGTACATGTATGCAAGCTTAAGTTGTCATTGCTTTGTAGCATTATGATTTTTCATTCAACTCATAATAAAACAGATTTTTCATTCATATTGTTAAAGTTAGTTTCACTATAAACAATCAAATATAAAATTGTTATGTGCTGAAGTGTGGATTGGTCAATTTGTACTTTGGACACTGTTTGAAACTGTCATTACACATACAGACCCAAACACACACCATCCGCTAATGGAGCTGTATAGCACTGTGGAGGCTAGCAACTATGAAACACCTGTGAACAATACAACACAGGATAATCTATATGTAAGATGTAAAAAACAATACTACAATAACAGTTGTGCATATTTAAAATTCTGTCTTGATAGGAGCAACCAGCCATTACAGATCAACATCAGTCACCAACTACTACATCCCAGTGGGGAATTATTGTGCCTACGTGGGTGAGAAAATATAAATTACTTCTACAATGTACACTTACGTATACGTAATGTGTGTTTACATAGTCTCAGAGAAAAGACTTTACTGATTCAGAGGGGAAATATGAATTTAGTGAGAATATCTATTCAACTGTAACACAGGTACAGACATGTTGAAATTATTATACCAAAACACTATAATCATACGCTTCATTAAGGAAGAGGAATATGATACACTCAACCATTCATTCTTTAAAAAAACAGTTCATTATTGGGAGCCAGCAAATGATTGTGAGGCCATCTACAGTCAGTTAGCTGATAAGAGGTACAGAGAGATTGTGAGACAACACATAAAGTGAGTCTAGTTCTACTGAATCACTGTATGATATGATGTTGAATTAGGATTGGTGAGCATCTTGGTTCAGGACAGTTTGGATGGGTGGAGAAAGGAGCGTGGACCTCTCCTGATGGACCTGTGGATGTTGCCATAAAGACACTAAAGAAGGAAGCATCTGAAGTGGAGAAGGTCAAGTTCCTACAGGAGGCAGCCATCATGGGCCAGTTCCATCATGCTAATATTGTCACATTGCATGGAGTGGTCACTGTGGCAGAACCAGTGAGTGACATGTTTATCAGTCTAATAGCACTATGAGATCCTCTTGATAGACAATGATAGTGTTGGAGCTGGTGAAGAATGGAGACCTCAGAGAGTATCTACACACACTCAGACCAACGTGAGTCACACTAAAAATATAAATTTCATGCATTTATCATTTACCATCAGTCCAGGAGAGCTGGCTCCAGCATCGCTACCTAGTGAGTTGCTGGGGTACTGTCGTCAGATTGCCTCAGGTATGGAGTACCTGTACAAGAAGAGCTTTGTTCACCGAGACCTTGCTGCCAGGAACATACTGGTGGATGACCAGAAAACATGCAAAGTGAGAGACTATTATAATATTGTGTACTTTATAAATTATAAGAAACTTTCCGTATATCATATTATAGATTGCTGATTTTGGGATGTCAAGAGATTTGTCTGATAGTGACTATTATGTGTCTCATGGAGGAAAGATTCCTATTAAATGGACGGCTCCTGAGGTGATCAAATATAAATATGTTATTTTACAGCAGAGAAACGAAATTGTTGTAGGCTGTTCATTTCAAGAAGTACTCCACAGCCAGTGATGTGTGGAGCTATGGGGCACTCATGTATGAGATATGGAGTCTGGGACACAAACCATTTGAAGGGAAAACAAACCACGAAGTAAGAGTTACAACAAAGTATTTTGATTGATATTAGGTTTCAATAATAATTATTTCTTTAGGTAGTTAGGCTCATTGATACAGGATATCGTCTCCCTCCTCCTCCTGGCTGTCCCAGAGCAGTGTATCAGATCATGATGGATTGCTGGTGAGAAATCAATAATTGATGACAGTTACAGTCTCAAGCAAGCAATTTACAGGCACCTTGAGGCATCAGGAAGACCCTCGTTCAGTATTGTATTCTCTAGCCTGTCTCAACCAGACAACCAACTACTGAAGTGGTTACCAGACAAGAGCTCTCGATCCACGATGTTGGGAGCTCCTTTGGAGACTGGATCTGACCTGCACTCTGACCTGCAGCAGCAATACATGTGACACCGAGGGATTCACACAAGACTCAATTTCAAATGTTTACTGTCTGTAGAAAAACAGTACTAATCAAAGTCAATGGTATAATCATTGATCTGTTATTATCCTTGTACTACTCCCTTCAGGTTCATCAGTAGATTAGCATTATTCTCAAACATGTTCAGTATTCTAGTAAAACATATTAATTGTGCTGACATCACATGCATGGATCATACTCATGTGTTCATGAACATTTACTACTTTCATGTTGTTAGTGATTTTGTTGTGGTATGCACAAAGCATCTGATAATGTTTCATTGATTTATTCCGAAAATGACCACATTCTCATCGAAGCAGTGTTGGAATGCTGTCTAGGATTGTGGCTAAGTGATATGCTGCTGCATTATAGAAGAATGATGGATGAAAATTTAATAATTAAAGTGTACAAATAACATTAATTTAAAAATTCTGTCTAGTTTAACGCATGAGTGGCGTCATTGTTGGTCATAATCGAGGTCACGCAACATTACGTCACAAACTCGCTCGAGTTTGTGACGAGTTTGTGCATGACGCCGCTCGCTCCTGCGTGATACACGCAGGAATGTTTCACGTAGTTCAATCGCAGTACCTACGTAGCTACAATGAAGCTACGCTGTCTTGTAGTATTGTGTATGTGTGTTCTTACTGTTTGCAGCAAAGGTGAGGTTTGGATTACATTTATGACTAGATTATTGAACACTGGCGTGCATGTGCAATGCAGTTCATGGCTGTACTAGTGGGTTTATGGAGCTAGAACTACTCAAGAGAAGAGCAGAGAAGATTCCTGGAGGCGATGCGGGCGAAGGTACTGGAGGTGGTCTAGATAATGAGTTTAGATTGATTCCTTCTGAGAGCTTCAGCTGCACTGGGAATTTGACTAGTCTTCTTTTAGTCGGAGCTGTCAGAGGAGGCAGAAACCAGTATCCTGAGATACAGATATGGAGAAGGATTGATCATAGCAATAATACCTACACGTACAGTAGGCGAGACAGTCAGGAGATCAGACTGAATCTAGGAGATTTCAGTCCTGATGGAGTGCTCCAGTATAACCTGAACACTCCCATATCATTCCAGAGTGGAGATGTGTTGGGAATGTACCAACCAGACCAGAGAGATAGTATAGTGAGAGTGTACTATGATTCTAACACATCAACTACTTATCGAGTCAATAATAATCCCACATCAATCACCATACCAAATTCATTATCTTCCTCAGCTTTCCGTAAAAATGAGCGGATCCTCTTATCTCCTTTTTCAGGTATACATTAAGCAAAATTAATACTTTATTACTTTAGCATCACTGTAACATGCATTATAGATTCACCCAGCTGCACTGGTAATTTCCTCAGTCGTTCTGCTCTGAAGCAAGGTGCATTGAATGTCAACATCAACAATGTGAGGATAAGAGAACTACAACAGCATCTCTTTCCAGACATCACCTTCACCTGTAATGGCTCCATCACCAAGTGGATAGTCGGAGCTGAAGCAGACAATGGTGATGCATTGCCTGAGCTGCAAATATGGCGGAATACTGGAGGAAGCAACTACACCAAAGCACATTTTAGTTATCTTTCCTCCGGTACACCAGATAGCAAAAATATTGTTGAGTACACCCTCAGCACACCACTGGAGTTCCATGAAGGAGACATACTGGGAGTGTACCAACCATCAAGATTAGACAGTGCATTAGTTGTGTACTATCAGGAACGTGATGGTCCTGCGAACTTTCAAAATGACATGC
The DNA here is from genome assembly GCA_964017065.1 of Haliclona indistincta. Lineage (NCBI taxonomy): Eukaryota > Metazoa > Porifera > Demospongiae > Haplosclerida > Chalinidae > Haliclona > Haliclona indistincta. The sequence goes on along the minus strand of OZ024787.1, from coordinate 12,202,439 downwards.
TCGACAGTGTTACTACTGCAATTCCTCACAATCAATATGACTACCCGCTAGTGACTGTAGAGATCAATACAGGTAAACTGATGCTTTACAATAAAATTATGCGCATTACAATGATTGCACTTTCATTTACATGCAAACATTATTACTTAGATATCCAATATGTATATAAACCATTGCATGAAAGACTAGTGCCAATAATATACTATTGCTACAGGGACCACTATTCAAATAACTTCAACCACTACTCTAACTGAGGATGCTTTTCTGATTACTGGTGAGTCAGACGCTGTGAGCAATGCAATCATAAAAGTTAACTATCAACTCTACATAGTTACTTCAAGCAAACCTTCAGCAGTGCCCATGATCAGTAAAACACCAGCCTCTTCAACACAGATCATGATCAACACGCTATCCTTTAAAGGTCAGTGACTGCATCAAAACACTACCTATACATGACCCACTGGCTATAATAAACAAACTTCCTGACAAAGATAAGTTTAATTGACTATCAAGCTTAGTGCATGCATGTATGCAACACTTGCACACACATGCACTGCAGATATACACAGTGCTTCACAGTTTATCAACAAGAAGAATTCATGGAGCTGAACAAACAAAACTGTTGACAACGAAACTGCTGTTAAAACAAAACTGCTGACAGCTGCAGCAGCAGGTCTACCTTATTTTCAATTTGACAATGTAACTGAGCAAAAAGCTGATAATTAACATTTCAGGATGCAAATAAAAATTAATGCCTATCATAACTAGTATTTATAGCTAAAGGCGCTATCATTCTATCATACAGAGATATCTTTGTATGGTTATATAATGGTAACATTTTGCGATTATCTCTCCTTATATTTATTATTTCATGAAATGGTACAAATTCTCTAACAGCTGTAGCTAGTGCAACCACAGCACCAATTCCGAACACTAAATCTCAGGGATCTGCCAGTGTAGTGACCATTGCAGCAGTGATCGTGGTGCTAGTCATAGCCGCCATGTTAGCTGCAGTGATTGGGTTAGTGGTGATACAGGTCATATTCAGAAGAAGAGCTAAGAGATCACGAACAGAAAACTGCAGCAGCTCTCATGACATTGCTAAGTACCGAAAACATGATGAAGTAGAGCTTCAGCATAATCAGTGCTATGCTACTTCATGTATTGACAACGAAAATCAACAACAGTATGTTCACTAGCTGAATACACATTATGATTACTATAATTATTATTCGCAGATATGCAGAAATTAATGATGATGTATTGTTGAAACAGAACAAAACAGACTACTACTACACTCAAGTACAGATACAAAATGAATGTGACTATGCTTCTTGTAATGGAAACCAACAGCAACTACAGTGAGTTCACTAACTAAACATTTTTCATGACCATTGTTTGATGACAAAATAAAAGAAATTTAAAAAGATTTCTATCGAAATCAAAAGGATGTAGGGTTGTAAAATCTACCACTGGCTCACAATGTAAACTAACAAGGAACAAACATGGAATGGTAACACAATTGACTTGCTAACAGACCATAGATCCCTACATCAGTGGCTGGTGTGGTTGACCTACTTGTTGACTGCTGACACCTGACGTGTATCAGTTCAGCTTGTGTACAGCCACTGATGTAGGGATCTATGGTCTGTTAGCAAGTCAATTGTGTTACCATTCCATGTTTGTTCCTTGTTAGTTTACATTGTGAGCCAGTGGTAGATTTTACAACCCTACATCCTTTTGATTTCAATAGAAATCTTTTTAATTTTCTTGTTTGTGTCCTTTTTACTTTCTTAGTGAAGTGCAGTTCAAATATCATGGACGTACTGAGCCGTCTTTGTTCCACCATTGGTTTAGTTTCTTGTTGTTGATGGCTTTTCTTTACTTTAAACTTGTAGCAAAAAATAATTGTTATGCTATACTATCAGCTCGCCTACGCATGTATGCATGCAGTGCATACGAGCCCCGCCCACTCCAGTTTATTGACCTGTACTGCGCCGGCGGTTAAGTCTTATAATTTATATCTGGCAAGCGTAGAATGGTGATCCTATAGCTTGCCGTTCTTCGAAGACTCCATACAGATATGTGTTCTCCGTGAACCATACGGCGCGGAGATACTCAAGCTAGTGCTTGGTCACGTGCGCTAACCACTGCTTGGTCACGTGCGTATTGCGCAATCACATTAATGGCGTCTAACACTTAGCTGACAATGGTCACGATTAGTCAGGCGTGGCCTGCCTAATCGCATACTGTATATAATCAGGGGACACTAGTATACCTGAGTCGTCGCGCTGGAATGTAGCGGTTACAATTATTTTAGGAAGTGGTTAATGTAGTATTAACATGCGTGGGCGTACACGTGCTATACAGCTGCCATTATAGCTGTAGTGTTACGTAATTATTACGTTTTAAATTAGATTCATAACTGATACTGCAATCTGATTGGGTCGCAGCTATAGCTGCGACGGGCACAAGTCGTGTATACTAGTGTCCCCTGACTATATACAGTATGCGATTAGGCAGGCCACGCCTGACTAGGTCACGATCGAGAAATCGCGGAATTTATATCGCCGTTTCGCTAAAAACTAAGTTCAAAAGGCACATGCCAGGAGAATTTCACGACTGTTCGTGGGTGTTTTGGTCCCGGCACTGCTCGCGTAAAGGTGCTAGGCCAGTGGAAGAAAGAAGAAAACGAAGATGACGAAACTCGATTTTTACCGTTTCCAGGTTCATCACTTTAGCAACAATTTCGAGTAATCTCCTTGCTACTGTAAGATGGGGCAACGCCAGAGAGCAGATCTAAGTGTCTTTTGACGTATAAAATTCATCACCAGGTGAAATATCAGCGTTTGAACGCTAATACATTGTATGTAGCCGCCATCTTTTTTTCTCGTTCAACCCTACATAGGGAGGCACTACCGTGCCTCCCTAATAAAGAAACCAGCTACATAGGTACATAATTCCTGCAGAGATGATGTTTATGACTATGCTGAAAATAAAAGAAAACAAGATGGTGTAGTGCTACATCAGAATGAGGCATATTGCACTCATCAAGTACAGCTACAACAGAACGTGTGCTATGCTACTGCCCTCCAGCAACAGTGAGTGCACTATCATGTATGTGTTATGTGTACTGTATAGCGTAAAGAATAATAATATATCGTGTAATTGAGCTCTGGTAAGCTCAAAGTACTTTTTGTCACATAGCCATTCATAGATAAGAGATCAAATAAAAATATTAGAATGCAAGTATGAATCTTGAGACAAATGGACAGCAAATGAGATTGATTAGGTAGCTATTGAAGTATATTACAATTAATATGAATCAGATTAACTCTTCCATGGTTCTTCTCCTGATCCACATACGAATGTTGTTCTTAGTATACAGTAGAGTATAATTAATTGTTTTTCTCAGTATCGATGCAAATGATGACTACACTGGAGATTCCAATGGTCATACTCTAGTATCAGAGCAATCAGCTGATCAGATACAGCTACAACAGAATGATTGCTATGCATTGTCTAAAGGACAGTCAGAAATGCACGAGTAAGTTCAGTACAGATTACTATTTTCAAGACAACAACAGTGTAATTATCATAATAACACTACTACAAATAATCGAACACTTCAATGTATCTGTCAGCACTTTCCTCCTAACACATGCAGGGTTGACAGTGGATATTCATATGCAAGAGTTGGCTTCAAAATCAACAGATGACTCATCAGAGTACACCACTGAATCATCAAGAAAATAGTTATTAGGGAGACACGGTAGTGTCTCCCTATGTAGGGATGAACGAGAAAACAAGATGGCGGCTACATACAATGTATTAGCGTTCAAGCGCTGATATTTCGCCTGGTGTTGAATTTTAGACGTCTTTAGACACTTAGATCTGCTCTCTGGCGTTGCCCCCATCTTACAGTAGCAAGGAGATTGCTCGAAATTGTTACTAAAGTGACGAACCTGGAAACGGTGAAAATCGAGTTTCGTCATCTTCGTTTTCTTCTTATTCTTTCTTCCACTCGCCTAGCGCCTTTACGCGAGCAGTGCCGAGACCAAAACATCCACGAACAGTCGTGAAATTCTCCTGGCATGTGCCTTTTGAGCTTTGTTTTTAGCGTAACGGCGATCTAAGTTCCGCGATTTCTCGATCGTGATCCATTGTCAGCTTAGTGTTAGACGCCATTATTGTGATTGCGCAATACGCACGTGACCAATTAGCAATGGGTAGTGCACGTGACCAAGCAGCTAAAAGTATCGCTGCGCCGTGTGGATGATTGGATCACTATCATGGAGAACACACACCCGGCATTTGTCTGGAGTCTTCGAAGAACGGTAAGCTCGTGTAGGATCGCCATTCTGCACTTGCCAGATAGTTATAACCGCCGTGTAGATCTACAAACAAGTGTGGGTGGGGCTCGTATGCACCGCATGCATGCGTAGGCAACTAGGCAGACCTGATACTAGGCAGACCTGATATTTAACTTTAGCTACAAGTTTAAGAAAAGCCATCAACAACAGGAATACTAAACTAATGGTGGAAACAAAGACTTCTCCGTACATGCATGATATTGAACTGCACTTCACTAAAAAGAAAAAAGGACACAAACAAGAAATTAAAAAGATTTCTATCGAAATCAAAAGGATGTAGTGATGAAGAAATCTACCACTGGTTCACAATGTAAACCAACAAGGAACAAGCATAGAATGGTAACACGATTGACTTGCTAACAGACCATAGATCCCTACATCAGTGACTGTACATAAGATCAATATTTTGTCACAAGCTGAATTCTTTTCAAAGTGTCAGTCAACAGTAAATAGCTTAACTAGCTATAGTCTGGCCACAGCAGCCACTGATGTAGGGATCTATGGTCTGTTAGCAAGTCAATCGTGTTACCATTCTATGCTTGTTCCTTGTTGGTTTACATTGTGAACCAGTGGTAGATTTCTTCATCACTACATCCTTTTGATTTCGATAGAAATCTTTTTAATTTCTTGTGATGCTGGTGATGAGGATAGATTATACTATACATAAGTATTGTTGTTCTCTTACGTATTGCTGCTTTAAAATTATTGTTCTGCAATGATCTTAGCTAGTTAGTGCTATTTCAGTAGACTATAGCTAGTACCGATCTAAGTATAATGATCTTTATAATCTTGCATGAGTTCACATCACTTACATGCAAGTGTCAGTTGTCTTATCATTAATTTTATTATCATTATTAATTCAAACACGATATCCCCTGGCTTAGTAAAGACATCATCCAGGCTACGAGGAAGAGAAATAATCTTTATAAAAAACTTAAGCGTTCAAATAATGACTATCTCTCCAAGGCCTATTCGAAGTCTCGAAATAGAGTTGTTGCTATGTTAAGATCTGCCAAAAACAAGTATTTCCGTAGTTTGTGTGGTGCCAGTAGTTCTGATTTCTGGAAATCTGTTAAGTTTCTGAACAAGAATACTATTACAATTCCCAGCCTTACCCTTCCAAATGGTGATGTAGCAATGACTCCTGCTGCTAAAGCTAATGCTTTAAATGTCTTTTTTGCATCCTGTTTCAATCAATCCTGTTCACCTCTTAGTGTCCATGAATCTTTAGATCTTTCTCCATCTGAATTCCCTGATGATCTGCTGTGTACTGAGGATGAAGTTCTTGAATTGTTACTGTCGATAGATACTTCCAAAGCCAGTGGCCCAGATGGAATATCTGGTAAAATGCTAAAGCACACGGCTGTCAGTATTGCTCCTGTGATAACAAAGTTGTTTAATCTCTCAATTCAAACTGGTGTTGTACCTTCTGCATGGAAAACCTCTACTGTGGTTCCTATTCCAAAAGATAAAGCTGCTACTGAGCTGTCCAACTATCGACCCATTTCCTTGCTCTCAGTCTGTTCTAAAATCCTTGAGCGTCATGTTTCCTCCATTCTTATTGACTATATTAATGACAATCATTTGTTAGAGAATAGTCAATGGGGTTTTCTAGCAGGGAAGTCCACTACTACTGCATTGTTGTCTGTGGTACATGATTGGCACCTTCACCTTGAGGCTAAGTCTGATGTTTGTGCAGTATTCTTTGACCTACGTAAGGCTTTCGATTCTGTCCCTCACCGTCCATTACTACACAAACTTGAGAACTTAGGAATCGACAAATTCTTGTTAAATTGGATTACAAGCTACCTTACTGAGAGGGATCAGAGGGTTGTTGTCAATGGTGATGAATCCTCCAATCTTCCTGTTCTGTCTGGGGTCCCGCAGGGCTCAGTACTTGGCCCACTCCTTTTTATTACAAGAAAATAAAAAGATTTCTAACGAAATCAAAAGGATGTAGGGATAAAGAAATCTGCTACTGGTCCACAATGTAAACCAACAAGGAGCAAGCATGGAATGGTAACACGATTGACTTGCTAACAGACCATAGATCCCTACATCAGTGGCTGTACATAACATTTTGACTATACTATAATTATTTTGTCACAAGCTAACCAATGCATGTCAGGTGTCAGTCAATAGCAACTAGCAGAACTGCTGTAGTCAGCCACTGATGTAGGGATCTATGGTCTGTTAGCAAGTCAATCGTGTTACCATTCCATGCTTGCTCCTTGTTGGTTTACATTGTGGACCAGTAGCAGATTTCTTTATCCCTACATCCTTTTGATTTCGTTAGAAATCTTTTTATTTTCTTGTTTGTGTCCTTTTTTCTTTTACAGTGAGTTTCAAATTTTTGGTGCAGTTCGAATTCGGCAAGATAATGTATCTCTTTTTTGTTTCCATCATTGGTTTGGTTTGCTTTTCTTGATAATTGCTTTTTAACTTGTAGCTCCTAAATGGTGAAACTAGCTCATGCATTCATGCATGCTGCAGCCTGGATGCACAGCATACGAGCCCCGCCCACTCTGGTTTAGAATTTTCTGTATGGCTGTGATACTATCTGGCAAGCAGCAGAACGGTGATACTACACGACCTTACTCTGTGAGTTGTTCTTCGAAGACTCCAGACGCCAATATGCGCTCTCCATATGGCGATACTCTACATGTGTGTTTGGTCACGTGCGTAATACGTAATCACAATAATGGCGTCAAACACTTAGCTGACAACTGTTCGTGATCGTGAGCTCGTCAAATGTATATCGTCGTTTCGCTAAAAAGTAAGTTCAAAAGGCACATGCCAGGAGAAATTCACGACTGTTCGTGGGTGTTTTGGTCTTGACACTGCTCGCGTAAAGGCGCTAGGCGAGTGGAAGAAAGAAGAATAAGAAAACGAAGATGACGAAAGTCGATTTTCACCGTTTCCAGGTTCGTCACTTTAGTAACAATTTCGAGCAATCTCCTTGCTACTGTAAGATGGGGCAACGCCAGAGAGCAGATCTAAGTGTCTTTGGACGTATAAAATTTATCACCAGGCGAAATATCAGCGTTTGAACGCTAATACATTGTATGTAGCCGCCATCTTGTTTTCTCGTTCATCCCTACATAGGGAGACACTACCATGTCTCCCTAATATATGTGGATGGTGTTAGCTCAGTAATTTCTGACAAGGCCTCTGTGATCCTCTATGCTGATGACATGACTCTTTACAGACCAATATATACTCCACATGACTACGAATTGCTGCAAAGAGATATCAATGCAATCTCTAGGTGGATATCTGACCTGTGTATGCAGTTCAATGTTCAAAAATGCAAATACATGGTCTTCTCAAGGAAACGCAGTATTGTACCTTCTCTCTGTGGCTTGTCTATTGATGATCTTCCCCTTGAAAAGGTTGATGTTTACAAGTATCTTGGGGTTTACCTTACATCAGATCTATGCTGGTCTGTTCACATTGACAAAATCTGTGCTAAATCAAAAAAAGTTGTCGGTATGTTCCACCGCAGATTCTTCTCAAGTATGGATTCTGAAAGTTGCAGACTTCTGTATAAATCATACATCAGACCTCATTTAGAGTATGCCTGTCAAGTCTGGGACCCTCACATAAAAAAAGATATTGAGGCTCTAGAGGCAGTTCAAAGATTTGCACTTAGGGCTTGTTGTAAAAAATGGGATGCGCCATATGACATACTATTGGCTGAAAATAGAGTGCCATCTCTTTTAGACAGAAGAGTACACATGAAGTTATGTACTATGTACAAGATTGTAAACACTCTTATTAACTTCCCCAATGCACTTGTTGAGTTAAGGACGATCCCTTATTCTTCAGGACACCTGCATCCTCTCACCCTTCTTGATCATCAGTCTAAGACTAATTCTTTTTCTGCATCCTTTTTTCCTTCTACTTGTAAAGCCTGGAATAATCTTAATTATGATGTTGTAAGTGTTTCTACCTTTTGTCATTTAAGAACTTAACTAAACCTAAACCTAAATAATTTTTTTTCTTTTTTTTCCTATTCCCTCTTTTGGGTGCACGCCTTTGTATTAGCATATTTAAATTGCTATTGTGTGTATCCATGCAACTTGCTAAATTGTTATAAAAAAAAAAAAATTGCATTGTACATTACTTGATTCAATGACACTACTATAAGATCTGTGTACATGCCTGTTCTATTAATCATAATTTCAACACATTCAATCATTGATTTATTCCGAAAATGACCGCATACTCATCACAGCAGTGTTGGAATGCTGTCTAGGATTGTGCCTCAGTGATTATGCTGCTGCATATAGTAGACTAAAATTTAATGAAAATTTTAATTTAAATTTAATAATGAAAATTTAATAATTAAAGTGTACAATAACAATTTTGTAAAATTCTGTTGAGTTTAACGCATGAGTGGAATACAATGTTGGTCGTGATGGAGCTAGGTCACGCAATATTACGTCACAAACTCGCTCGAGTTTTGTGACGAGTTAGTGGCTCTCGCTCGCGCGTGATACACGAAGGAACTCGTGTTTCACTCATTCAATCGCAGTAGCTACGTAGCTACAATGAAGCTACGCTGTCTTGTAGTATTGTGTATGTGTGTTCTTACTGTGTGCAGCAAAGGTGAGACTTGGATTACATTTATGACTAGATTGTTGAACACTGGCGTCATGTACAATGCAGTTCATGGCTGTACTAGAGGGTTTATGGAGCTAGAACTACTCAAGAGAAGAGCAGAGAAGATTTCTGGAGGCAATAATGCAGGCAGTACTGGAGGTGGTCTGGATAATGAGTTTAGATTAATTCCTTATGAGAGCTTCAGCTGCAATGGGAACATGACTGGTCTTCTTTTAGTGGGAACTGTCAGAACTGGTGGAAACAGAGACCAGCATCCTGAGATACAGATATGGAGAAAGATTGTTCATAGCGATAATACTTACACGTACACTATGCGAGACAGTCAGGAGATCAGACTAACTCCAGGAGATTTCAGTTCTGATGGAGTGCTCCGGTATAACCTGACCACTCCCATATCATACCATAGTGGAGATGTGTTGGGAGTGTATCAGCCAGACCAGAGCAACAGTGTAGTGAGAGTGTACTATGATTCTAATACATCAACTACTTATCGAGTCAATAATAAACGTTATAATATTCCCACATCATCAATCACCATACCAAATTCATCTCCTTCCATAGTTTTCCGTTACAATGAGCGGATCCTCTTATCTCCTATATCAGGTATGCATTAAACAAATACTTTATTACTACAGCATCATTATAACATGCATAGATTCACCCAGCTGCACTGGTAATTTCCTCAGTCGTTCTGCTCTGAAGCAAGGTGCAGTGAATGTTAATATCAACAATGTGAGGATAAGAGACCAACAGCGTCTCTTTCCAAACATCACCTTCACCTGTAATGGCTCCATCACCAAGTGGATAGTGGGAGCTGAAGCTGACATAAATGAACAATTATTTCCTGAGCTGCAAATATGGCGCAATACTGGCGGAAGCAACTACACCAAAGCACATTTTAGTAAACTTTCCTCCATTGCTCCAGATAACAAAAATGTTGTTGAGTACATGTACAACCTGAATACACCACTGGAGTTCCGGGAGGGAGACATACTGGGAGTGTACCAACCACAAAGTCACGACAGTGCGTTAGTTGTGTACTATCAGGAACGTGATGGTCCTGTGAATTTTCAAAATCGTGGCATGCTCGACAGTGCACTTACTACTGTAAATCTTGATAATCTTGATAATCGATATGACTACCCACTAGTGACTGTAGAGATCAAAACAGGTAAACTCATGCCTTACAATGTACATTCTAATGGGATTGATTGCACTTCATTATCATGCAAACATTACTACTTTCTATAGACAACCAATCAACAGCTACTGTTTTCATTTAACTCTTTAGGGACCGACTTATTTTGACGAAAACTTGACTTGCTCTTAACTGACAGTTTGTCTTGCAATTTTCTACAACATGCAGTACGCTAGCTAGTCCAAACTAGCACCCTTTTCTCCTGGCATGTCAAGGTTTACGACCATGTACTAAAGTCTGAGTTGGCCACTCCCACTTCGGAACTGAAGCCGCTTAAGTGCTGCGACCTCGTCATTTTTGAGTTAATTTTGGTCTTCATTCAGCCCTGGTGACTGATACAAAAACCTGGTGGTGTCCAGGTGAGCAAACAGCACAGTTTAGACCATATTCTTTGCCAAAGTATGCATTTCCGGGCATCCTGAAGCCCCAAAAATGACGAAAGCGGCGAGGGGCTCCGCCCCTTCGAACCCCGGATTAAAGGGGGGACACCCCCCTTTAAAAATCCCCCCGTCCTGCGTTCTATATATTTTAGTGGGGAGGGCGCGGCGAAAAACAGTGGGTTTTTTCAAGTAATTTGCATTAAACTTGATTTGACCTTTCTAGAGCACTTTTCACACTACTTATGACGTCTACAGTAGGTGGAGTCAATTTTGACGGATAAATCCGCTATAGGCCCTAAAGGGTTAATGAGTTTTCATCAAAAATTGTAAATCTTGCTGGAAATGATCCAAAGTTGTTGAAAATCAACTCTAAGTGTTCTAAATGTCATTTAAAATCAGTATTGGATGAAATGTGCGACGAAGGATTATAAGGTGATTAACTCTTTAGGGACCGACTTATTTTGACGAAAACTTGACTTGCTCTTAACTGACAGTTTGTCTTGCAATTTTCTACAACATGCAGTACGCTAGCTAGTCCAAACTAGCACCCTTTTCTCCTGGCATGTCAAGGTTTACGACCATGTACTAAAGTCTGAGTTGGCCACTCCCACTTCGGAACTGAAGCCGCTTAAGTGCTGCGACCTCGTCATTTTTGAGTTAATTTTGGTCTTCATTCAGCCCTGGTGACTGATACAAAAACCTGGTGGTGTCCAGGTGAGCAAACAGCACAGTTTAGACCATATTCTTTGCCAAAGTATGCATTTCCGGGCATCCTGAAGCCCCAAAAATGACGAAAGCGGCGAGGGGCTCCGCCCCTTCGAACCCCGGATTAAAGGGGGGACACCCCCCTTTAAAAATCCCCCCGTCCTGCGTTCTATATATTTTAGTGGGGAGGGCGCGGCGAAAAACAGTGGGTTTTTTCAAGTAATTTGCATTAAACTTGATTTGACCTTTCTAGAGCACTTTTCACACTACTTATGACGTCTACAGTAGGTGGAGTCAATTTTGACGGATAAATCCGCTATAGGCCCTAAAGGGTTAATATGATATCCAACATGTATATAAACCTTTGTAGGACAGACTAGTGCCAATAATGCTATTGCTACAGGCACCACTATTCAAACTACTTCAACCACTACTCTAACTGAGGATGCTTTTCTGACTACTGGTGAGTCAGAAGCTGTGAGCAATGTAATAACAGAAAATTATTAACTCTACATAGTTACTTCAAGCAAAACGTCAGCAGTGGCCATGATCAGTGAAACACCAGCCTCTTCAACACTTAAAATGGCATCCTTCAAAGGTCAGTGACTATATCAGAACACTACCTATACATGACCCACTGAGTAGTATTATAATAAACAAACTTCCTGACAAAGATAGTTTTACTTGTCAATGACTTGTGTATGCATGTATGTGTGATCAACACTTGCACACACACAAACATATACACTGCAGATATACACAGTCTTCACAATGTATCAACAAGAAGAGTTCAGACATCAATGAAGCTGAACTAACATAAACAAAATATGCTGACAGCTGCAGGAGGTCTAAAAAATAGCTTGCGATGATAATTAAGACAACATACATGTCAGCATGCAAATATTATGTACAATAATATTATACTAGCTATATAAAACTAAAAGCTATATAGTGCAACGTATCATACGTGTGCATTCTACCATATGAAGTTACATTCTTGTACCATAATAGGTGATGGTAACATTCTTGCAATTATCTTTTCACATTTCACAGGAATTGGTACAAATTCTCTAACAGCTGTTACTAGCGCAACCACAACACCAATTCCAAACACTGAATCTCAGGAATCTGACAGTGCAGTGACCATTGCAGCAGTGATCGTGGTGCTAATCATAGCCGCCATGTTAGCTGCAGTGATTGGGTTAGTGGTGATTCTGGTCATATTTAGAAGAAAAGCTAAGAGAACAGGAATTACAGATGCACTTTGTAATGACAGTCTAAAAGAACTTCAAAACCCAGTTTACTCCGGTAAGCAAGCTTAAGTTTTCAGTTTTCATTGCTTTAAAGCATGAATATTAGGATGATAAAACATAAAAACCATAGATTTTGTATTTAACTCACAGTATTATTAAAGTTAGTTGCAGGTTCAAAGGTTCAACGGTTTTATTGCAGGACCCAGAGGGTATAAGCATAGTACAGAATAATTTTATTATAAAACAGAGTTATGGAAATTTAATCTTAAATAAGTCATTGCTCTCACTAACGAGTAGTCCGAGTATATCCTCGACACCCAGGTTTATGGAGTTAGAGTCAACGGTGACTGCATGTTCTGAGCAAAGATGAGACAACCACGACTGCAGGTTGTCTCAGAACATGCAGTCGTGTCTCAGAACATGCAACGGTGACTGCAGGGGGTGTATGGAAAAGAAGGAAACGGAAAACTGAAACGGACGGCGGAAACGGACGACGGAAAATGGGCGTGGTCTCGCACTCGAGAGCCCAAAAACTAAACCCAAGTCCCTAAAAACCTTCGCCTAACAGCGCCCAGTATGGACCTAACGGCGCCAGTATGGACCTAACGGCGCCTGCATGGACCTAACAGCGCCAGTATGGACCTAACAGCGCCCAGTATTCGCCTAACAGCGCCCAGTATGGACCTAACGGCGCCAGTATGGACCTAACGGCGCCCAGTACTATTATGGCATGTTAGGCGAATACTGGGCGCTGTTAGGAGAATACTGCATGGGCGCTGTTAGGTCCATACTGGCGCTGTTAGGTCCATACAGGCGCCGTTAGGTCCATACTGGCGCTGTTAGGTCCATACAGGCGCCGATAGGTCCATACTGGCGCCGTTAGGTCCATACTGGGCGCTGTTAGGCAAAGGTTTTTAGGGTCTTGGGTTTAGTTTTTGGACTCTTGAGTGCGAGACCACGCCCATTTCCGTCGTCCGTTTCCGCCGTCCGTTTCAGTTTTCCGTTTCCTTCTTTTCCATACACCCGACTGCAGGCGACCTGCAGTCAACGGTGACTGCAGGTCGCCTTTGCGCGCGCGCAGGAGGCACCGGGCCGTCGACGACAAGCGAGCGACCATCGACGTCGATGTGACCTCACTATAAACAATCAACTATAAAATCGTTATTTGCTGAAGTGTGGATTGGTCTATTTGTACATCATGCAGACACTGTTTGAAACTGTCATTACACATACAGACCCAAACACACATCATCCGCTAATGGAGCTGTATAGCACTGTGGAGGCTAACAACTATGAAACACCTGCGAACAATACAACACAGGATAATCTATATGTAAGATGTAAAAAAATACTACAATAACAGTTGTGCATATTTAAAATTCTGTCCCATCATAGGAGCAACCAGCCATTACAGATCAACATCAGTCACCAACTATTACGCACCAGTGGGGAATTATTGTGCCTACATTGGTGAGAAAATAGAAATTACTCCTCTTGTGTACAACTTTAAGATTTTTGTCATTTAATGTGTGTGTACACAGTCTCAGAGAAAAGACTTTACTGATTCAGAGGGACACTATGAATTTAGTGAGAATATCTATTCAACTGTAACACAGGTACAGACATGTTGAAATTATTGTATAAACACTATTGTAGCTATTATACGCTTCATTAAGGAAGAGGAATATGATACACTCAACCATTCATTCTTTAAAGAAACAGTTCATTATTGGGAGCCAGCCAATGATTGTGAGGCCATCTATAGTCAGTTAGCTGATAAGAGATACAGAGAGATTGTGAGACAACACATAAAGTGAGTCTAGTTCTACTGAATCACTGTATACATGATATGATGTTGAATTAGGATTGGTGAGCATCTTGGTTCAGGACAGTTTGGATGGGTGGAGAAAGGAGTGTGGACCTCTCCTGATGGACCTGTGGATGTTGCCATAAAGACACTAAAGAATGAGGCATCTGAAGTGGAGAAGGTCAAGTTCCTGCAGGAGGCAGCCATCATGGGCCAGTTCCATCATGCTAACATTGTCACATTGCATGGAGTGGTCACTGTGGCAGAACCAGTGAGTGACATGTTTATCAGTCTAATAGCACTATGAGATCCTCTTGATAGACAATGATAGTGTTGGAGCTGGTGAAGAATGGAGACCTTAGAGAGTATCTACACACACTCAGACCTACGTGAGTCATACTAAAATAAATTATAATTTCATGCATTTATCAGTCCAGGTGAGCTGGCTCCATCATCACTACCCAGTGAGTTGCTGGGGTACTGTCGTCAGATTGCCTCAGGTATGGAGTACCTGTCCAAGAAGAGCTTTGTACACAGAGACCTTGCTGCCAGAAACATCCTAGTGGATGACCAAAAAATGTGTAAGGTATAAGACTGTTAATAATCATTGCATACATTACACAAGAAAATTCTATAGATTGCAGACTTTGGGATGTCAAGAGACCTGTCTGATAGTGACTATTATGTGTCTCAAGGAGGACAGATTCCTATCAAATGGACAGCTCCTGAGGTGATCAAAATAATTTATTATTTTACAGCCTCGAAACTAAAATTATTGTACGTAGGCTGTTCATTTCAAGAAGTACTCCACAGCCAGTGATGTATGGAGCTATGGGGCACTCATGTATGAGATATGGAGTCTGGGACACAAACCATTTGAAGGGAAAACAAACCCTGAGGTAACAAAGTACATATTTGGTATCAGCTTTCAATATTTCTGTAGGTAGTTAGGCTCATTGATACTGGATATCGACTCCCTCCTCCTCCTTGCTGTCCCAGAGCAGTGTATCAGATCATGATGGATTGCTGGTGAGAAATCAAAAATTGATGACAGTTACAGTCTCAAGCAAGCAATTTACAGGCACCCTGAGGCATCAGGAAGACCACCATTCAGTATTGTATTCTCTAGACTTTCTCAACCAGACGACCAACTACTGAAGTGGTTACCTGACAAGAGCTCTCGATCCACGATGTTGGGAGCTCCTTTGGAGACTGGATCTGACCTGCACTCTGACCTACAGCAACAATACATGTGACACCGAGTGATTCACACAAGACTCAGTTTTAAACGTTTACTGTTCGTAGAAAACATGCAGTATTAATCTGTCAAAGTCAATGGTATAATCATTGATCTGTTTGTGTGTAAATTAACCCTTGTACTACTCCCTTCAGGTTCATCAGTAGAGATTAGCATTCATTTTTATTCAAACATATTTAGTATGCAAGTAAAACATTATTGTGTTGACATCTGATTCACATGTTGGATCATACGCGTGTGTTTGTGATCATTTACTACTTTCATGTTGTTAGTGATTTTATTGTGGTATGCACAAAGCATCTGATAATGTTTCCTACAAGTGTTACTGAAATTATTGTGAACAGCAAATTGACACTGTTTCCTACTTGTTACTGAAAATATAATACAAAACAGTGCACTCACCAATTCTATACTAATTGTGAAGCTGCATGTGAAGGTACCATATAAACTTAATTTTTCTCAGCTGCAATGGCGTTCAGCTCTCTGTTTGTGTGCTGTGCTTTTCTTGTCTGCTGTCATGGTAAGTATTCATGAATGACACGATGATTATTATTTTAACAATACATTCAGTTGTTAATGGCTGTACAAGAGGATTTATGGAACTAGATCTACTAAAAAGAAGAGCAGAGATGATTTCTGGAGGACGCAAAGGTGTTGGAGGTAGTCTGGATGATGAGTTCAGATTGCTTCCTGAAGAGAAGTTCACCTGCAGTGGGACCATGACTGGTCTTCTCTTAGTGGGAGCTGTCAGAACTATTGGTGGAGGGAGAGATGAGTATCCAGAGATACAGATCTGGAGAAATACTGGTGATAATACTTACACCAGAAATGGCAGCGAACATATCAAACTAAATGAAGAAGACTTCAGTCCTGATGGAGTGCTCCAGTATAACCTGACCACTCCCATATCATTCCAGAGTGGAGATGTGTTGGGAGTGTACCAGCCAAGACAACAGCATAGTGTAGTGAGAGTGTACTATGATTCTAATACATCAACTACTTATCGAGTCCAAAATAATCCCACATCAATCACCATACCAAATTCAATAACTTTCAATAACCACCAAATTCTCATCTCTCCGATTTCAGGTACATGTATGCATCAAAACATTCTATCATACTTAATATCATCATTGCACACAGAATCACCTGGCTGCATTGGTAATTTCCTCAGTCGTTCAGATCTAAGGCAAGGTGCACTGAATATCAATAAGAATAATGTGACGAGAAGAGGCAATCAACAGCGTCTCTTTCCAGATATCACTTTCACCTGTAATGGCTTCATCACCAAGTGGATAGTGGGAGTTAACGTTAACGTTAGCTGGGCTGTTAAGGAGCCCGAGCTGCAGATATGGCAGAAAATTGAAGGAGCCAGCTACACTAAAGCAAAATCTAGCAGTATTTCTAACAATATTCCCACTAGTGGTAACTATATAGAGTACGCCCCTAACCCTCCACTGGAGTTCCAGGAGGGAGATATACTGGGAGTGTACCAACCACATCATTGGTTCAGTGCATTAGTTGTGTACTATCAGGAAAGTGATGGTCCTGTGAACTATGAGGAAGGCCACTTAATGCAGTGACTCTTGATACACCTGGCAGCCAGTATGACTACCCACTAGTGACTGTGGAGATCAGTACAGGTATACCACTGATAATAATTATAATAATGAATAATTACGTGACTTGAGTATTTTTGCAACAAACACTCCGTTGTACATCGCAGTAATCAATTTTTCTGCTACTACAGTGTCTTCAATAAATTCTGGTACGTAATAATTATTATTGAGCTAATAACAATTTTATGCAACCAATAATTTTACTATAACCTCTATTTCAGAGATTTCAACAATTAATACTGGAACTTCTTTCACCGCACATCCAGCAATGCATACCAATACTGATGCTATGATGACTGCTCCAAGCACTTTTTCAGCAATGGCTGTCACTAGCTCTGAGACAATTGTTACTACTTTTGAGTCACATTCTTCTTCAGTATTGCCTACAGGCAGTGCTAAAATATTAATGTCACAATATCCAAGTTCATCTTCAAGAATGCCTGACATTGAAACCAGCATGGCGACAACTGCAAATACTCTAAAAAACGCACAAAGCACATCAACACTTGTTACTGAAGCACTCCTGGTTACTAGTTCAAGTACATCTTCAGTGATGCCTACTACATCCAGCATACAAGCAGTAAGCACTTCTTCAACAATGCCTGAAATTGAAAAAGCACTGATTGGACACCAATTATTACAACTTACACATCTGTATCAAGTGACTTAGCAATGGTGATTGAAACAGCAACTTCAAGCACCTCTTCAGCAGTGCCTTTCAGTACCAAAACAATAACAACTACTCCACTTAACACAACTAGCTCTTTGTTACTGCCTGCCGACATGGAAATAAAGACTAGTATGAGTACGTCTTCAGTAACGTCTGCTAGCAAGGCATTGATGACTAATATTGTACTAAGCTCTTCTTTAGCCACACCTATCATTGCAACCAGTACCAATAAAGCTATTGAAAATCCACCAGGCACCGATCAAGCTGTATTGAGTAGAACAACATCATTAAAAGGCAAGTGACTGACTGCACTAAAAATGAATGCATTTTCACAATATTGCTTGATACTTTTCTTATTTTGAACAGAATCTGCCTCTACAACTGCACCAAGCCTGTCTCCCATTCTGGAGGACGCAGCAGCTCAGGCATCGGTCAGTACAGCCACTATTGCAGCAGTGGTGATTGCAGTGATGATACATGTAGTAGGCACCACACTAGCAGTGATTGTACTGGCTGTGACATTGATTATAATCAAAAGAAGACCAAGTAAACCAAAAGGATCTGTATACGGTATTGAAATGTCAAATGTATTATTATGAAATTTTATTAGGCAGTCAGGCCTATATGTAGGGATGTCAGAAAACGAGATTGCAGCTACAATGCATTCATTAGCATTGAAACGCTGTTATTTCATTAGGTAGTGAATTGTACGTGTCTAATGTTGCCCCAACTCTACATAGCACCGAGATTGCTCAAACATATTACAATGTACATGTAGGGATGAATGAAAAACAAGATGGCGGCTACAATAATAAATTTAGCGTTCAAACCAGCGGTTCAAACACTTATTTTTCACCTGTTGATGAATTTTATACGTCCAAAGACACTTAGATCTGCTCTCTGGCGCTGCCCCGTCTTTACAGTAGCAATGAGATTGCTCGAAATTGTTACTTATGTGACGAACCTGGAAACGGTGAATATCGAATTTTGCCGTCATCATTCTTCTTCTTGTAAATCAACGAGGTAACAATGTATACCCACAAGGAGGTAACACAAAAATATGACACAATTGACTGGATAATTAATAGACCATGCATCCCTACTGAAGACTTAATGTGGACTCTCAGTCAACACTATAGCATTGCTGGTCTATAGCCAATAGGGCAGCCACTGATGTAGGGATGCATTGTCTATTCTGTCAATTGTGTTACCATTCCCCTTGTTGGTTTACATTGTGGGCCAGTGGCAGATTTCTTCATTGCTAATCTATCATCCCTACATCTTTTTGATTTCGTCAGAGATCTTTTTTAATTTTCTCTTTTTACAGATGAAACTGATCATAGCACTCAGCAGCCAACATTGCTTGAACTGTATACAACACTCTCTACACCAGCACATGCACCACTCCACACACCGCAGGCTGCTCCATACGTAAGAAATAGGTAAAAGGTGTAGTTTATAAATTATAATCAAATTTGAATACAGGATCAACCAGTCACAAGGCAGCAACTGAAAACAGACATACACCAGTAGACTAGTGGAGAATTGTTGTACACAGATATGAGAACTGAAATACTTAAAAAAAAATAATAATATTGTACAGCCGGTATAGCTACTGTATAGTTAAGACTTTTAAACTTTCTATAGATCTCTACGTAGAATACAGTAATACACCTACAGTATGTATGCTAATAAAAAATATTAAGGTTGAAAAGTTGATAGTTACAGAATATTTGTCACAAAGAAGATTCCATTGATTCTCAGTCAAGCTAGGTAACTGCGAATTCACTAAGGAGATCTTCAATTTAATTTCAACCATAAGTTTAACACATAATAATTATCATAACACATTGGTGAATTGAAGAAGTATTAAACCGCGGCTCATGCAGAATGAGAATTATCAGATGCTAATTCATAATACTGGGAGCTGAGTGAATTAGGATTGGCGAGCATCACGGTTCAGGGAAGTTTTGCTGGATCAGTGGAACAATTTTGATACTAAATGCAGCAGTTTTTAATGCCTGCTGTACCAGGAGTTTTATGGAGCTGGATCTGCTCAGGAGAAAATCAAGTTTCATCATCTTCGTTTTCTTATTTCTTTCTCTCTCTCTCTCTCTCTCTCTCTCTCTCTCTCTCTCTCTCTCTCTCTCTCCCTCTCCCTCCCTCCCTCCCTCCCTCCCTCCCTCCCTCCCTCCCTCCCTCCCTCCCTCCTACTAGTCTAGGGTCACCTACTGCATTATCTAGTATTACTTACCTGACAACTATGTCAGGAATCATTTTAATTCTCAAGTGAAAAATCGGCCTTTATAAGCTTGAACAAGTCTTCATTGTTAATCAATGCTTTTGCTTTCGAGTTTGTAATATACGTCGGACAGCTACAAGGAGCTTTTGCCACGCGGAAGTAGGCAGGGTATTTTTTGGTGACGTATATGCAACCGCTCTAGATCTAATACGCGAGAGCAAACGAACAAGCATTATTACAAGCAACAATGGTTAGCTGTTTCGTCGTGGTCGTGTGGTGCTTTATTATACTCTTCTGCAGCAGAAGTAAGTTAAATAGACATAGTAGTATACTATAATTTTATGATCTAGGCATATCACCGATGCAGTTGTTAATGGCTGTACCAGTGGATTTATGGAGCTAGATCTGCTCAAGAGAAGAGCAGAGAAGATTCCTGGAGGCGAAGCAGGCGAAGGTACTGGAGATAGACTGAGTAATGAGTTTAGGTTACTTACTGAGGAGAGCTTCAATTGCAGTGGGATCATAACAGGGCTTTTACTAGTGGGAGATGTCAGAGTTAAAAGAAATAATAGAAACAAGTATGCTGAGATACAGATATGGAGAAATGCTGGTGGTAATACATATACCAGGCAAGCTAGACAGGATATCAAACTGAATGCGGGAGACTTCAGTCCTGATGGAGTGTTCCAGTATAACCTGACCTCTGCCTTATCGTTCCAGAGTGGAGATGTGTTGGGAGTGTACCAACCAGACCAGGACGATAGTATAGTGAGAGTATATTATGATCTTAGCAGGTCAACTACATATCAAGTCAGCGAAAATAATCCAACATCAGTTAATATTTCAGATAAACCATCTTCAAGTGATAAACGGATTCTCATATCTCCTATTTCAGGTATTCATTAATAATTATTTTGAATGACTATTATTTATAAGTACAGACTCACCTTGCACAAGTAATTTCCTCAGTCGTTCTGCTCTGCGACAAGGTGTACTGGACCATAGTATCAACGAAGTGAAGAGAAGAGACAATCAACAGCGTCTCTTTCCAGACATCAATTTCACCTGTAATGGCTCCATCACCAAGTGGATAGTGGGAGCTGAAGATGAGGATGATAAATCATTGACTGAGCTACAAATATGGCGGAATACTGGAGGAACCAGCTACACCAAAGCAGGATTCAGTCTACTTCCTTCTAACACACTTTCTGGTACTGTTGCTGAATATAACCTCAGCACACCACTGGAGTTCCAGGAGGGAGACATACTGGGAGTGTACCAACCCAAACATGATAAAAGTGCGTTAGTTGTGTACTATCAGGAACGTGATGGTCCTGTGAACTATCGAGAAGGCAATAGTGCACTTTCTACTGTGACTCTTGGTAGACCTGAAAATCAATATGACTACCCACTAGTGACTGTGGAGATCAGTACAGGTACATTTGTCTCACAAAATATTCTTTTAATTCTTTATTTCCCATGCAGTAACTCCATACAGTACCAACTCATCTATGGTGTCTTCCACAATGATAGAAAGTGAGAATTGTATATAATAAACTATCTATATACTCTTACAAATTCTCTCCATGCAAATGATATAACCACAACAACTAAAGTAGTCACTGATTTGCCTGAATCAGTTACCCAAACTATGACTACGATGACAACTTCAGATGCACCCGAGAGATCAGTACCCTCTATTCGACCGACATCTTCTGCAATGTCTGATGAAAGGATATTTATTCCCACATCAAGTGCATCACCAACTACGCCTAGGCCTGCAGCCAGTGAAATTGCATCATCATCAATATCGAGCAGTACAGTAATAGTCTCCATTAGAGGTTAGTGCAATCATGTCCTGACCTATCATAAAACGTATCCGTGACTTGAAACAGTAAGTAAACTTCCTTATACAGGAAATGTCTATATAAACACTCAAATACATTTTCAACATTTTAACGCATCCATTAGCAGAACTAATAACACACACCAATTTCATGTAGCTACTGTCAAATGACTGAAGGTCTAACAAGACATGCATAGTACATAATGCTTGGTCTGTGAACTTAAAACTTACTAGCTTCGTGACTGATTAAGATCCACTATTAGATTGTCTTCCTTACTGTAATACAACAAGACAAATTCAGTTAGTATATACACATCCTAGCTGAGGAGAACTGACTAATTGTTACACAACACATGTTGACATTACTACTAATCATACTCCCTATGCAGACATGTACTGTTATTGTAGTGACTTCTCATTCCTGTAGAACATGACTCAACATCCGTACCAGCTCTTCCTAGAACAACCGCACCGGGTCCAAACAGAGCAGCTCAGGGAACAGGAGACAGTACAGCTACTATTGCAGCAGCAGTGGTTTCCGTGGTAATCATAGCCGTCCTGTTAGCTGCTGTGATTGGGTTGGTAGCGATACTGGTCGTATTCAGAAAAAGAACAAAGAGGTCAAGAATATCTGTACTGTACAACAATTATGGTAATGATAGTTTGAAGGAACTAGACAATCCAACATACTCATCAGGTAAACAACCGCACGCATGTTTCATAAGCTTAAAACTAACTTTTAAACAACAAATACTATTCCATATCACCAAAATGACAACCATGCAAACTCAAGCACTAACAATCAATATTGAAAGCATCTGGTTGTCATGCATCTAGCAGCTTAAATTAAACAAATTTGACATACAAAAATGCAACTATTAACTGATTTTCAATAAACTTTCAGTTTTGATATCAAAAATAATCCGTCAATGTTAGCATAGTTTACTAACAGCGGATAAGTAAATCAATTTGTCGGCATGGTTATTAAACTGTTGTTTTGTACACACAGATGCCTGCTCCAACACTCAGCAGCCATTACTAGAGCTGTATAGCACTGTGGAGGCTAGCAACTATGAAACACCTGTGAACACTCTACAAGCTGGTCTATATGTAAGATACTTTGAAATGGAAAATCTGGCAACCATTTTAAATTTGGTAGTTTACCTCTAATGGCAAAAATAATTAGGTTACATTTAGTAA
The DNA here is from genome assembly GCA_964017065.1 of Haliclona indistincta. Classification (NCBI taxonomy): domain Eukaryota; kingdom Metazoa; phylum Porifera; class Demospongiae; order Haplosclerida; family Chalinidae; genus Haliclona; species Haliclona indistincta. The sequence goes on along the minus strand of OZ024787.1, from coordinate 12,179,262 downwards.
CAAAATTTAACTTCCTGCAGTAGAAAATGACAGAGTAAATTTAAGATCCAAATTTTAACATTACTTAAATCAATACAGGCACACTTACTTTAATTCATCAATTATGCTTTCATGCACAGTGCATGAAAAAGAAAAATTATGAACACGTATTTTGTGACCCTCTAGGAGCAGCCAGTTACGAAGAAGCAGCAGGCTCCAGCCTCTACAAACACACCAATATACCAGTGGGGAATAGTAGTCCCCACATCGGTGAGAAGAAATAACATGCTTGATAAATATTTATTGACGAAAGCAAGAAAAACAAAATATTATCTTTGTATTATAGTCTCAGAGAAAAGACTTCACTGATTCCGAAGGTCACTATGGATGTAGTGAGAATATTTATTCAAGCATACAACTTACACAGGTAATTAATAATAATTATTAGTAATTATCGTAAAGCTGGTATCTTTGTTGAATTTAAATTTCAAGATCAGAACAATTCACGAAAATTAAATACGTTGACTTTAGTACTCAATACAATGTTTTTACAGCGCTTATTATAATTGCAAAATGTATGCCCTGCTAAAATTAGTGATTATTTTAGTTCCGATAAAAATACAGACCCTATGAAAAACACTTCACTTCATGCATAAATTTTGTGTGCAGGACAGAGACTATCAAACAATATCTCAATCGTTCTTTGAAGAGACAAAGAACTACTGGGAACCAGCCAATGATTGTGAGGCCATCTATGGTCAGTTAGCAGATAAGAGATACAGAGAGATTGTGAGACAACACATAAAGTGAGTCTAGTTCTACTGAATCACTGTATACATGATATGATGTTGAATTAGGATTGGTGAGCATCTTGGTTCAGGACAGTTTGGATGGGTAGAGAAAGGAGTGTGGACCTCTCCTGATGGACCTGTGGATGTTGCCATAAAGACACTAAAGAATGAAGCATCTGAAGTAGAGTTGATCAAGTTCCTACAGGAGGCAGCCATCATGGGCCAGTTCCATCATGCTAACATTGTCACATTGCATGGAGTGGTCACTGTGGCAGAACCAGTGAGTGACATGTTTATCAGTCTAATAGCACTATGAGATCCTCTTGATAGACAATGATAGTGTTGGAGCTGGTGAAGAATGGAGACCTTAGAGAGTATCTACACACACTCAGACCTACGTGAGTTTACATGCTGTAAGGACATAAATCATTCTGATACAGTCCAGGAGAGCTGGCTCCATCATCACTACCTAGTGAGTTACTGGGGTACTGTCGTCAGATTTCCTCAGGTATGGAGTACCTGTCCAAGAAGAGCTTTGTTCACAGAGACCTTGCTGCCAGGAACATCCTAGTGGATGACAAGAAGACCTGCAAGGTGAGAAATAATCTGAAGTACATGTAGGAATACCTTCATGTTAATTATTGTTGCTGTTGCACAGATTGCAGATTTTGGGATGTCGCGTGATTTGTCTGCTAGTGATTATTATGTTTCTCAGGGAGGAAAGATTCCTATCAAATGGACTGCTCCTGAGGTGATAATGTTAACAGTGAAACCATGTACTATAGTGCATATACATGCTCATTTACAATGCACTATGTACGCAGGCTATTCATTACAAGAAGTACTCCACAGCCAGTGATGTGTGGAGCTTTGGTGTGCTCATGTATGAGATATGGAGTCTGGGACATAGACCATTTGAAGACAAATCAAACCATGAGGTACCAAAATTAAATGCAGAATGTGATAGACAATTTCGCATCCGCACACTGTTATAGGCTATTGATCTCATTGATAGTGGATATCGACTCCCTCCTCCTCCTGGCTGTCCCAGAGCAGTGTATCAGATCATGATGGATTGCTGGTGAGTTATTAATCACTTGCTTGAATGAATGACTACAATTTCTGCAGGCACCCTGAGGCATCAGCAAGACTTTCGTTTAGCATTGTGGTGTCCAGACTCTCTCAACCAGAGAATCAGCTCCTCAAATGGTCATCCGACAAGAGCTCTCGATCTACCATGCTGGGGGCACCACTGGAGGCTGGGCTCGATCTGCACTCGGACTTACAGCAACAATACACGTGACAGCGCTCTTTTCAAAGCAATAACAACCGAACATTTAATTTTTGTTAGTACATGCATGTAGCTTACACCATGTCATGGGATACATAAATTCTCAAATCAAGTATTCATTTGTGCAGACAGCTTTAGTTAGCAATTAAAGTATCATTATTTTGTTGCAAAATGTGAAGGTGTGTTCTTAATGTTATCGTGATGTTATGATCAAAAACATATGTCTTAGTTTATATAGCAATGAACAATTTTGCGTGTGCTGCAGAATTGCACAACCATTATCATGCCACAAACTTGTTTTGCTCAATAAACATAATACTATTTCGGTCCTTACATCAGCTATGAGTACATATAGGTATACACTTGTTGCTATTGAGTGAAAATATGCCCAATTTTTATACATGTAAGCTAGGTGTATCATTATGTGTGTTTCAGTCTAATTTCAAACTACCACGAGGTTTACAAGCCATATAATAGAAAGAAGAATTCAGCTGCTAAGTAATTAATTCCAAAAATGCTAATGTTGATTGTTGCTAAATAATAAATTACTGATAACAGTCAAGTAACGTGCCAGAAAGCCATAACAACACTACTTCTACATCATACCAACAAAACAACACCATTGCTACTGTGCTACACGACTGAACTGCCAACTTGAAGTATAGCAGGTAAATAGCTATAATAAGTTGAGCATTGCTAAACTTTTTGTAGTAGCTACAGCTGGTTGGTTCTGCAATGACTGCTGGTGTGTTCATACTAGCTGTCCTCATTCTGGGAGGAGTTGAGCTAGTGACAGCTCAGATCCCATCGGTCTGTGCTAACAATGCTGATCTTCAGAATGGAAGATGCTGTCCTGACAATTGCGGTGGTAGTGCCAGAGGAGTATGTGTGGATGTCTCTACAATATGCAAGACTGACTACAGTAGCATGGGATTGCCGGCAAGCTACACAAATGATGGGAGATTCAACTGGCCTTCACAAGTCTTCTCTCATATATGTCAGTGCAAGGGGAACTATGGTGGATACGACTGCTCAGAGTGCAAGTTTGGTTATAAAGGGCAAAATTGTACTACAAATACCATGCGATTTCGCAAGTCAATAACCGCAGCTGACTTCAATTGGACAGAATATCACAGCCAATTGAATCGAGCAAAACAGCAAAATCAGACAAGGTACAAGGTGTACACAGGAGGGAACATAACTGATGAATCAAACTACAAAGAAGTCAGCGTGTACCATCTGTTTGTTTGGCTGCATCATCATGCAACACGAACAGTAGCAGACTCTTATAATGCTTCTCAGTCAGGTAATCCATCATCTAACCATACTAGCAAGCTTAAGAAGACTTAGTCTAGTATTCTAAACATCCTGCGTCTTTTTGAAATAATGTACTAGCATAGATGGTACTAGCTAAAGCAGTAGAATTGTGTTTAGATCTAGACTTCAATATTATATTAAATAACTCTACTGTGTGAATAAAGACATTCCATAGTAACCAATAGTCTAGACTTATCACATTAGCATGAAGGTCTCTCCCAATAGGTAGTACTACGCTTCTGCTTGCTAATTATTTGTAGTTCCCTATACTCACATAAACATACAGAGGATAGGTATTTGTTAATCTAGATTCCTGTGTGTATTTTGTGCAGCTCTGGACTATGCTCATGAGTCAGTAGGATTCCTGACATGGCATCGTATATACCTGCTGTGGTTTGAGAGAGAGATGCAGATACTGCTGGAAGATGAAACCTTCACTGTTCGCTACTGGGACTGGACTGTACCAGAAAATCGAAATGTTCTATTTGTTCCCAACAAGCTTGGTGAATCATCTGCTGATGGTGAAGTCACAGGTGATCTAATGAGCAGCTGGTACTTAGTGTGTGTTGACACTAATGGTACTGCTGTAAGAGACACAGTGTGTGACCCTACCACAACACCGGGCAATAACAGAGTTGTTCGATGTGGAGTCAATGCTCAGTGCAGCTCCTCTCACTGGCCGGATGAAGCAAACGTCAAAAGGGCATTAAATGACTTCGAAAACTACAGGACTATTGCTAATCCTAACATTGCGAACAAATATGACGAGATGAGTTTCAGTAACTATTTTGAAGGTTTTGCAGTTGACGATGAATGTGATGTACCAGACAGAGACAAACCACTACTTTGTGGAAATGATCCAGTGATTCGAAGACGCCTTCATAATTTGGTAAGAATCAATTTACAAGTCATGCATTATTATTATTATGCTCAATACATGGTGATCTACAGGTCCACATACTACTAAATGGAACAATGATTATCTCTCAACTTGCTGTCAATGATCCGTTATTCATCAACCACCACACCATGATTGACTGCCTGTTCGAGCAATGGCTGACTAGTCATCCAAACAGACAATATCCCGCTACACTCCAGGCACAGTTTGCTGGTCATGCAGGTGGTGACTGCATAGTTCCCTTCATACCACTTTTCAACAACAGCGAAGTCTTTAGCATGAGTGCTAGTGATTTTGACTTCTCTTGTGCTGATCTGCGCTCATTCAATTCTGGTGCAAGACTAGTCAACTCACTTGCTCTACTGATCTCCATGATAGTGGTGTACTTCGCTGCTATAATACTCTGAACTAACAATTGAATGACACCCTCTTAGCACAACTAAACATTGTTATCATTGCATGATGAGTAGTATTGTTATTTTAGCAAACCTCCTGGTAGTAAGCTGATGACTGAACAACTTTTTATTAGGGAGGCACGGTAGTGCCTCCCTATGTAGGGTTGAACGAGAAAACAAGATGGCGGCTACATACAATGTATTAGCGTTCAAACGCTGATATTTCGCTTGGTCATGAATTGTATACGTCAAAAGACACTTAAATCTGCTCTCTGGCGTTGCCCCATCTTACAGTAGCAAGGAGATTGCTCGAAATTGTTACTAAAGTGACGAACCTGGAAACGGTGAAAATCGTGTTTCGTCATCTTCGTTTTCATCTTTCTTTCTTTCTTCTTTCTTCAGCGCGCCTAGCGCCTTTACGCGAGCAATGCCGAGACCAAAACACCCATGAACAGTCATGAAATTCTTCTGGCAGGTGCCTTTTGAACTTAGTTTTTAGCGAAACGTCGATATAAATTCCGCGATTTCTCGATCTTGATCCATTGTCAGCTAAGTATTAGACGCCATTGATGTGATTGCGCAATACGCACGTGACCAAGCAGTGGTTAGCGCACGTGACCAAGCACTAGCTTGAGTATCGCCGCGCGCCTTATGGATCACGGAGAACACATACATGTATTTGTCTGGAGTCTTCAAAGAACGGTAAGCTCGTATAGGATCACCATTCTGCGCTTGCCAGATAATTACAACCGCCGTACATGTCTACAAACAATTGTGGGATGGGGCTCGTATCCACTGCATGCATGTGTAGGCGAGCTGATATGTACAGCATAACAATTATTATTAGCTACAAGTTTAAAATTCTTAATAATAAAGAAAAGCCATCAACAACAGGAAAACTAAACCAATGGTGGAAGCAAAGACAGATCAGTACGTGCATGATATTGAACTGCACTTCGCTGAAAAAGAAAAAAAGGACACAAACAAGAAAATAAAAAGATTTCTATCGAAATCAAGAGGATGTAGGGTTGTGAAATCTACCACTGGTCCACAATGTAAACTAACAAGGAACAAGCATGGAATGGTAACACGATTGACTTGCTAACAGACCATAGATCCCTACATCAGTGGCTGTACATAAGATCAGTATTTTGTCACAAGCTGAATGCACGTCAGGCGTCAGTCAACAGCAACTAGCTGAACTAGCTGTAGCCAACCACAGCAGCCACTGATGTAGGGATCTATGGTCTGTTAGCAAGTCAATCGTGTTACCATTCCATGCTTGTTCCTTGTTAGTTTACATTGTGGACCAGTGGTAGATTTCACAACCCTACATCCTCTTGATTTCGATAGAAATCTTTTTATTTTCTTTTTTCAATAATTCAATGCAGTTGTACAAAACGTTGCATGACTGGAACATTCTCACAATAGTGAGAGACTGAGAGTAAGCAGAGATTATTATGTACCAAACTAGCTGAAGGACTAAACAATTGTAAAAGGGACAGTTCTACACAACATGATCCGTGAATGAATATCTGCAGTGCTTTTCCAGGTATTACAATGAGTGGTAGTGATTATTGTTATGGTAAACAACTGTTATATGATTCTAAAACACAAGAGATGAGAATGATAAGTATATAGATATTCACGAGAGCAACTTCTTTCACTAAGAAACACTATATTCCACCTGGGATGGGTAATTCCAGGAATTATACTATAGATATTCATTGCTTTGAAATTCTTGGAAAGCTATAGCAAGGAAATAAAAGAAGCAACCAGACAGACGATTTTCAGTCTGTATAGCAGAAAATTACATACTGAAGCTATAGAAGTGGGAAACGTTTTTGGGAGATCTGCAATATCCATATAGGTAAGTCTTAACATTACTAACACAAAGTTCACATCTAAAGCATTTCCTGCAGTATCTATAGGTTGCAATGACTGGTGTGTTCATACTAGCTGTCCTCATTCTGGGAGGAGTTGAGCTAGTAGCAGCTCAGATCCCATCGGTCTGTGCTAACAATGCTGATCTAACAAATGGAACATGTTGTCCTGACAATTGCGGTGGTAGTACCAGAGGAGTGTGTGTGGACGTCTCTAAAATATGCAAGACTAACTACACTAGTGTGCCTCTACCACCGAATGATGAACGATTCAACTGGCCTTCTAAAATCTTTACTCACGTCTGCAGGTGCAAGGGCAACTATGATGGATTTAACTGTTCAGAGTGCAAGTTTGGATATGAAGGACAAGATTGTAATACTAAACAAGCTGAACGAGTTCGCACTTCAATCACTGAGAATAACTTTAATTGGACAAAATATCACGAACAATTGAGTAAAGCCAAGACTGCAACGCAGAATAGATACAAGGTGTACACAGGTAATGGAACTGATTTTAAAAATGAAACGAGCTACAAGGAAGTCTCACTCTACAATCTATTTGCTTGGATGCATCACTATGTTGCATGGTCAATAGAAGAAAATTACACGATGTATCAATCAGGTAATGTTTTGTATTCATTGAAATCACTGATATAATGAAGTGCAAGCAAGCAAAAATCATTCTTTTTTGCTTCATTTGAAACATTGATAATATTACTTTTGTATTATGCAGCTGGTGACTATGCTCATGAGTCATTAGGATTCCTGACATGGCATCGTATATACCTGCTGTGGTTTGAGAGAGAGATGCAGATACTGCTGGGTGATGACAGCTTCACTGTTCGCTACTGGGACTGGACTGTAATAAACAATCAAGATGCTCTCTTTGTTTCCAATAGGTTAGGAATCAGTAATATAACTGATGGTCGAGTCACTGGCGATCTTATGAGCACCTGGCACATAGTTTGTGCATCATCAGATGGAAAACCCATAAACTCATCAGTGTGTGACCCAACTACAACACCTGGACAAAGGAATGTATACCGCTGTGGTCCAGTAGCCAATTGTAGTTACCAAGATGGCTGGCCTGATAAAGCAAATGTTAGAAGAAGTCTCAGTGAATTTCATAATTTCAGAACCACTGCTAATCCCTATTACAATAAATACGATAATATGAGCTTCAGCAACTATATGGAGGGATTTGCAGTAGATGACAATGATGAATGTGAAGATAGTAGCGATAGCTATATACTAGACGAATATGAGAGAAAATTACTTTGTGGAGAAAAAGAGCCAAAGATCCGAAGACGATTGCACAATATGGTAGACTATTTTAGTGTCTAATAACATTTTGTCTTACTTTTGAGCAGGTTCACATACTGTTGGGTGGAACAATGGGAAGCATTCCCCTGGCAGCCAATGATCCAGTATTCATCAACCACCACACCATGATTGACTGTCTGTTCGAGCAATGGCTGATGAACCATACAAACAGAGAGAACATGTATCCAGCATCACTTGATGCTAAGTTCGCTGGTCATGCAGCTAATGACTGCATAGTCCCTTTCATACCGCTCTACACACATGAAGAAGTGTTTCTTAAGAGTGCTGATGACTATGGCTACCGTTGTGACTTACCTTTATTTATACCTCCTACAGGAACTGGTAACCCTAGTAATCCTCCTGCTACTAATCCTCCTGTTACTAATCCTCCTGCTACTAATCCTCCTGCTACTAATCCTCCGGCAACAAACCCTCCTGCCACTAATCCTCCTGGTCGACCTGGTAATCCGGGAAATCAGCCAGGAAACCCAGGAAACGGAGCTGACAGCTCTCTCGCTTCAGCTACTATGCTGATCTCTATGATAGTGGTGTGCCTCGTAGCAATAGTTGTTTGAAAAAATTAACAGCTTAGAAACACAGTTTATTAGAAACATCATTGAGTTTTGCATGCATAGAAATTTATACTACGTAGATTATGAGTTAAATTTGTTGCTTTAAGTTAATGTTGAGTTAATGACATTTTTTCAATTGATTGAAATATGACAGCAATATCATAATTTATATGAAGCATACTATAATAGTGTTCTACATTCTGTAAGTTCTCTTGACTGCCTTCATTGATTGTTACATGAAAACAGATTCGACATATCCAGACATACAGAAGGCTTAGGGAAGATATTGAGATGGACTGACATACTGAAGAATATTTCACGGCTATTGTAATGTGCATCAACAATAGCTGTATCTGAACCAATTTCACAGCGAATATTTGACTTGACACAATAATCTATAATAGAATTTTAAGAGTTACACAGCTCAGTAATAACATGCAGCATCATTCATGTAGCTCACCAAATGTCTCATGCTTGCAGATGATAATAACAGAAGCATTACCAAAGCTTTTAGCGAATACAGGTTCCAATGATAATTTAACGTTTTTACATTTTTCATCAATAGGGCAAACATCAATATGACCAAGTAGTATATCCTTTGGACCATCAGGGCCGGCAAAAGTAGTTTCTGAAATAGGCATCTTGATACACGAGGATGAGGATTGTAGATCATCATCGACAGGAGAGATTTGCAGGTCACGAGATGGCATTGCTTGAGTAGCAGCAAGCAGTGCAAAGAATGCAAACAGACCGATCACAGTCGAAGATATTATTGTGGTCGTATAATACAGTTCAATCTATAGAGATCTTACTGGTATAATTAATGCAGTTGACAGCTGCAGCTCATGTTCAATATTATAGCAAATGTCTTGGCAGTAACTAAACAATCTATAGTGACCAGTCGAGCAGCACATCTGCATGGCACACAGGAATTGTTGAGTAATGAAGGAATTTATAACATAGGCAGACATCTAACGGTGATAGTGTCGTCAAGGCACTGCTGTTGTGCATTCCTGCTGTATTATTAGTAGGTCCACTTCACCAGCTGTGCATGATAGCTACTAACTCATTCCATCCATGTTTTGATGACAGTTAGTTGCATACCATTGTTATAATTACGCCAAACTAGTACTGCACCTTGCAGCTTGCATCATAGACAATACATGTACCATACATAACTAGTATTTTGCCGCTGCACACACAACCTTAGCATGCAATTATATAATAATCATGCACCTTAGTAATCTCTTACTGATGAGGTTGATACCGCTCTAGAACCCTTATCACCAGACGTGTGCATCAACATTTGTAGTGGGAGTTGTTCACGTCCATGCTTGTCCTACCTCAGGAGGCTGTGAACGTGTTAATGTGCTATTCAACATACCAGGTTTACATTGATGAACTGCAAGATGGTATAATTTGTAATCTCGATGTACTGCAGCACTTGTGCTTATGCACAGAAAAAATTGTTGACTTCAATAGGAAGACAAGTGTGATAGACACTGTGTCAAGACAACACATGTCATCATCGACATCTATACATTGTAAGTGAGATAGTGAGTTGCACGGAACTTAGCTATAAGAGCATGTGACATGGATGCATGTTGACAATGGTGCATCTACCATGATGCTAAGAGAGTAGAACATCAAAGATCACAGCAAACTATTGTTAGTAGCAGCACATTAGAGGAAATAATTTGCAGTGAAAATTGTAATTTACTTGATAGTTTCACCAATGAAAACTCAATCATTATAGCTAGCATTTCCAACTAACTGGTAGCATATGTTTCCTATCCAAGAATGGTACAAACTTAATACGAATCATATAATGATCTGAGAGTCAACATGCATCCATGTGACATGCTGTTACAGCTAAGTTCCGTGCAACTCACTAGCTATAGGTCACTTACATGTATAGATGTTGATGACCACATGTGCATGTTGTCTTGACACAGTGTCTATCACACTTGTCTTCCTATTGAAGTCACTGACTCCTTTTTGTGCATGAGCGCACGTGCTGCAGTACATTGAGATTCCAAATTATACAATCTTGTAGTTAATCAATGACAGAATCTGTTCAATAAACCAAGAACTAATCTGAACTGTAGGACTGGTCTGCGTAGACATCTCAAGAAAAGCTTGTATAAGCCTATGTTGACAGCAATTTCACTCAGCTTATGTGTTCATGGTAGCGCCCACTTGGCACACCTTGTGGTCAGTAATTTACTGCCTTCTCGTTAGCATATAGTGTCAGCAGCAAACCAAGTTCCTGCTGCAATTGCAAACCACCTAATACTTGTAGCAACTTTGAAGGTCTACATGTAGGCTAGATATGTGCATGACCGTGACATGCCGAGGGTTTTGTGAAATCTGTTCATTTAGCTCTGGACTATGTAGGATTCCTGACATGGCATCGCTTACACCTGCTGTGGTTTGAGAGAGATGCAGATACTGCTGAAAGATGAAACCTTCACTGTTCGCTACTGCATGGGACTGGAATGTAACAGAAAATCGAAATGTTCTATTTGTTCCCAACAAGCTCGGTGAATCAGCTGCTAATAGTGAAGGCACAGGTGATCTATAATGAGCAACTAGTACTTAGTGTGAGTTGACACATAATTCAATATCCCGCTACACTCCAGGCACAGTTTGCTGGTCATGCAGGTGGTGACTGCATAGTTCCCTTCATACCACTTTTCAACAACAGCGAAGTCTTTAGCATGAGTGCCAGTGATTTTGGCTTCTCTTGTGCTAATCTGCGCTCATTCAATTCTGGTGCAAGACTAGTCAACTCACTTGCTCTACTGATCTCCATGATAGTGGTGTACTTCACTGCTATACCGCTCTGAACTAACATTACCCTCTTACGTAGCATAAATGCTTACAAGTATGATTATTATAACCGAAGGTCAAAAAAATTGCTAAAGGGTCACATCTGTGAAAATCATTATTATTATTATCATCATTTTTCACCACAATACTACTCATTATAATACCTGGAATATCACTACAGATATTCCAGGTATTGCAATGAGAGTAGTGATTATAGTTAAAATAAACAATTGTTACATGAATCTAAGACACAAAGAGATGAGAATGATAAGTACATCGATAACTTCTACCACTTTAGAAAGACTACATAACATCTGGGATGGGTAATTCCAGGAACTACACTCTACTATAGATATTAATCGCTTTTGAAATTCTTGGAAAGCTATAGCAAGCAAAATAAAAGAAGCAACAAGAGAGAAGATTTTCAGTCTATTTAGCAGCGAATTACATACTGAAGCTATAGAAGTGGGAAATATATATTTTTGGAGATCTGCAATACAACTAGGTAAGTCTGTACCTTGCTAACACAAAGTTCACATCTAAAGCATTTTCTGCAATATCTATAGGTTGCAATGACTGGTGTGTTCATACTAGCTGTCCTCATTCTGGGAGGAGTTGAGCTAGTGACAGCTCAGATCCCATCGGTCTGTGCTAACAATGCTAATCTTCAGAATGGAAGATGCTGTCCTGACAATTGCGGTGGTAGTACCAGAGGAGTATGTGTGAATGTCTCTACAATATGCAAGACTGACTACGATAGTGTGCCTCTACCACCGAATGATGAACGATTCAACTGGCCTTCACGAATCTTTACTCAAGTCTGCCGGTGCAATGGCAACTATGATGGATTTAACTGCTCAGAGTGCAAGTTTGGTTATGAAGGACAAGATTGCAATACTAAACAAGCTGAACGAGTTCGCACTTCAATCACTGAGAATAACTTTAATTGGGAAGAATATCGTTATAACTTAAGTAGAGCTAAGACTGAAATCCAGTCAAGGTATAAGGTGTACACTGGTGGAAATCTTACAAATGCAACGAGCTACAAAGAAGTCTCACTCTACAATCTATTTGCTTGGATGCACCATTATGCTGCATGGTCATTCAAAGAAAAATACGAAATGGATGAATCAGGTAATGTCTTGCATTTATTGACATCACTGAAATAATTATAATTAGAAATATGAAGCATGCAAAACTTAATGATTATTTTAAATATTGATATTTTGTATTATGCAGCTGGCGACTATGCTCATGATTCAGTAGGATTCCTGACATGGCATCGTATATACCTGCTGTGGTTTGAGAGAGAGATGCAGAAACTGCTGAAAGATGACAGCTTCACTGTTCGCTACTGGGACTGGACTGTACAAGCGAATCGAGATGCTCTCTTTGTTCCCAATAAGTTAGGAAGCAGTGATGATGGTCAAGTCACAGGCGATCTTATGAGCACCTGGTACATAGTTTGTGTATCACCAGACGGAGAACCCATAAAATCGGTGTGTGACCCAACAACAACACCTGAAGAAATGAATGTCTACCGCTGTGGTGCAGCAGGCAATTGTGACAACCAAGACGACTGGCCCGATGAAGAAAATGTCAGAAAAAGTCTTAGTGAATTTGCTAACTACAGAACCACTGATAATCCCTATTACAATAAATACGATATGATGAGCTTCAGCAACTATATGGAGGGATTTGCAATTGATGACACTGAAGATGAATGTAAAAACATGGATAGCATGAACTTCATACAAGAAGTAAACAGGAGAGAGTTACTTTGTGGAACAGACCCAAAGATCCGAAGGCGATTGCACAATCTGGTAAAACATTTTTAGTGTCTAATAACATTCCATAACCATAATAATTTGTCTTACTTTCAATTGAGCAGGTTCACTTATTTTTGAATGGAACAATGGGTAAAATTCCCCTGTCAGCCAATGATCCAGTATTTATCAACCACCACACCATGATTGACTGCCTGTTCGAGCAATGGCTGATGAACCGTACAGAAAGAGAGAACATGTACCCAGCATCACTTGATGCTAAGTTCGCTGGTCATGCAGCTAATGACTGCATGGTCCCTTTCATACCGCTCTACACACATGGAGAAGTGTTTCTTAAGAGTGCAGATGACTATGGTTACCGTTGTGACTTACGTTTATTTGAACCTTCTACAGGCACTGATAACCCTCCTGCTACAAATCCTCCTGCTACCAACCCTGCTGGACGACCTAGTAATCCGGGAAACCAGCCAGGAAACCCAGGAAATGGAGCTGACAGCTCTCTCGTTTCAGCTACTACATGTATGCTGATCTCTATGATAGTGGTGTGCCTCGTAGCAATAGTCGTTTGAACAAATCAACAGCTTAGAAAGACAGTTTATTAGAAACATCATTGAGTTTGCATGCATAGAGATTTATACTAGATTTTTAGCCTATTGCATAGATGTACATCTTTCTATAATTTCTATTTTTATCAATGTTATGTGCCTCAGTCATGAACAGAGTACTATAATCAAAGAGGTCACTATCCTGTGGTCGGCAGACGCTTGATCGTCACACCTGTGTCTCTTACCACACACGCAGCTGTGTCAACTTTCTCAGCAACTGTTAGTTCACCAATAATCTATGTACTCATTGCACAAAAGAGGCCGCATCGTAAACTTAGTCAGAAAATACCACCATCACTAAAAATCAAAAAATCATGACCACTATGAATTTACATTAGTGCAAAATACATTATTGAAGTACAAAACACACAATGTGCTGAGTGCGCATGCCTCTAGTACATGTATCTATTATGTAGCATTGTTATCATAAGTGTGATATTCTCTTAGTGACATATGATAGTACTGATGCATGTAACAGCTACAACGTAGGTTGATGAGAAATATGCACACTAATAGAGAAACAGCATTATGACTATCGACCAAATGGCTATTGAAGGTCAGCTATTGAAACTGCTATTGACAGTTAATGCACTTATTCATCCGATAAATGCGCTGTATTGAAACTATAAAGACTAAACTATATTACTATATGCTGGTAATGGGACAAAAAATCTAAAAAAGTATTAATTCAAAAAATTTTATCTCCACATTTTTTTGCAGGCCCTGCATGTGAATGACAGGTCAAAATTCGCTATACATATTGACCGCCTTGAGACCTCCTCTGTCCAGGTCACAAGGCGGTGTTTTGGACTAGATAGATGGTCCCATGTTTACTTAGTATTAATGTTCATCAGGGTGGTGAATCACCAACCCAACTTCTCCCGAAACCCACGCAATGAGGAGGGGAGATAGATTGGTAGTCACTCATGGGCCACCCCCTCGGAATATGCTGATACCACACATACATATAGCAGCTGCTGTGAGGGCCGGGACTTTTTGCGCTAATAGCACGTCATTATCCTCACCAACGGTGGGGGCATACCCCATGCAACGCTGTGACCAACAGTCGATCAGCGTAGTCAGAGGGTGCAGTGGTGCAAGGCACAAATCAACCACAACCAGTCTGATGGTCTGCTCATCAGATTTGCTAGCACCATGCACCTACTTGCGCTGCTAATACTCAGACTCCAAGCTGCCAGGTCCCGGCCCTCGCCAACTTCGGTGCCACGCGAGGTGCAACTCGCTGGACGCTGAGGATGGGAGTGTATGGGTCTTTGAGACACCCTCCCTATTGCATAGTAGTCACAATGACACAAAACCAACACCAATGCCTCGAGGGGGCTTGTCAGAACAAAGACTGGCCCATAAGTGTATCACGCTCAACAAGTGAGCGGAATTGACATATAACATCTAAACGGACACACACGCACAGACACTTACACACATACAAACACACACAGACACAAACACACGTATACTTACACACACTCACGAACACAATACACACAACACACGCATTAATTCTAACAATGCCATACAAATAATAATGCTCATTGAAGTCTCACCATAGACCTAGACTAACCTTAGTGAGGATCCTTCACGACTACATAATCCAGAGAGGGAGGGAGGGAGGGAAATAGCAAGTCCCTTCCAACAGCTAGTAAAAATCTTCTGCATCCAACATGTGCCACTGAGCGCATGCGCACGCATGAGAACATAAGCTCCACCCCTTTCACAATAACTAATTTTAAAGCGTCGCTCTAAAATAATATTTAATGTTCATCAGGGTGGTGAATCACCAACCCAACTTCTCCCGAAACCCATGCAATGAGGAGGGGAGATAGATTGGTAGTCACTCATGGGCCACCCCCTCGGAATATGCTGATACCACACATACATATAGCAGCTGCTGTGAGGGCCGGGACTTTTTGCGCTAATAGCACGTCATTATCCTCACCAACGGTGGGGGCATACCCCATGCAACGCTGTGACCAACAGTCGATCAGCGTAGTCAGAGGGTGCAGTGGTGCAAGGCACAAATCAACCACAACCAGTCTGATGGTCTGCTCATCAGATTTGCTAGCACCATGCACCTACTTGCGCTGCTAATACTCAGACTCCAAGCTGCCAGGTCCCGGCCCTCGCCAACTTCGGTGCCACGCGAGGTGCAACTCGCTGGACGCTGAGGATGGGAGTGTATGGGTCTTTGAGACACCCTCCAATAGTGCGCAGCACTATACACTCCCAACCAACTCGTTAATTTGATTATTATTATTATTATTATTTATAACTAGTAATTTATAGAAAATTTATCAAGGATTTGGGCAAGAGGATCGCATTTCAAACTGGTGACCCGCTCAGCCGTTCGTACCTGTTCCAGCGTCTGTCTGTGGCAGTTCAAAGAGGCAATGCTGCTTCCATTTTGGGAACTGCCTGTTTGGTGGCCTGACTATTTCTGTTTCTCTTCAGTGTGTTTTGTTGTTTTTCTTTGTTGTTTTTTTTTTTTTTTTTTTTTTTTTTTTTGTGTTGTGTACATTTATTTACCTGTATTATTTTCTTCTTTTTTTATTTCTATTATTACACCTTAGTGTAGTTGTGAACATCATTACTTAATAAAAATTATTATAATTGTTTGAAATATTTATTGTAACTAGTAATTATTATTATTATTATTTATTTTATTTTGACTACATGTACTATAAACTGACGACAGGAATTCATAAACACAACCTATTATGATAAAGACAAATAGTAATGCTTTACAACAATCATAATAACGTCGTATTCAATCATAGTGACCTATAACAGAGTGTCTCCAAGCACGAAAACAACATACAATTACGCACAAAGTACAAAATCCATCCATCTGGCAGAAATAGGTTGGGGTCATGGAGACTGGATACCCGACATGATCCGTTGGGAAATCCCTAGCAATGTTTGGGGCGGTGTTCGTATATATCGTGGAAATGAGGACGACTTCCAGCGACCTAAAGTTTGAATTAGTGAGTCGGGAAATCCGGCTAATGCCGCAGACGTGGCCGCACCAATCCGGAAACTGTGACCGGTAAATCGTGACACATCTAATCCCGTGGATGAGAGGGCTGATCGGACCGCCGAGACCAGTTCGGACCGAAGAAGGGGAGTGCCGTTCTCATGAATGAACAAGGGGCCGGCAGCAGAGGAGCGAAGAGAGAGATATGCGAGAATCGCCGTAACTGGGCATGATCTTGAGTCGGTTTTTCCAATGTACAGTGTGCAACCATGACCGAAAGGGTCAGTTTTGCTCCTACGTAAGGTCACTGTCAGATATGTGGGGTTATTAGTGCTATCCACTTGAACATCGGACGGAGATAACACCGTCTGGTGAGAGCTGCCGGATGTCAAGGTAAACTCGCCCGCACGCAGAAAAGCAAAAAATCCCAATGAGCACGCTGCCCAAAGCATGATCCGCTCATACGTCGGTGACTCCACAGACCAAACACGAAATAGTGTCTCTAGTATGTCCAGCGTAATAGGTAGACGGGTAGGGTGGTCGCCTGCCGTCTGCAGTCGGCAAAGACCACGCACTGTATAATGCAATCGCGCCATGTCTGGAAGTGACGGGTCCACACCTGAGAGGTTAAGCTGGAAAAAACGTAGTGCACTCAAATAAAGCCTGACAGAACTCGGAGCAAGATGTACATTATAGAGATGAGCTACAAAACGACAGAGGTTTACTTGTGTTAGCGGGAATGGTGTGAGGCCGGACTTACGACAAAAAGCTAAAAAACGAGACAGAGCTGACCGGTAGGTTCTCATGGTATTGGGTGAGAGGCCGGTCGTAAAGAGGCTTTGAACTGTATCATCCAAGAGGCGGAGCTCCAGTCCGGCATCTGCGCCAGCATGACGTTGAGGAGGGGAGGAGGGATGAGATACTGGGGTACCTGAGGGAACAGAGAACGGAAGAGAGATATGTTACCACGTGACAGTGCATCGGCAGCAGTATTATTCGTGCCTGGGATGTGTTCCGTGGAAAAGGTGAACTTGTAATACACTGAGTAAAACTGAAGGCAGCGCAACAGCTGGCATAGATGAGGGGAGTCAGCATTTAAGCGATTAACCACCTTTACCACTGCTATGTTGTCTACATTAAACCGAATGTGGTGACCAGACCATATATGGCCCCAGCATGCTGCCGCGAGTACAACTGGTAGGAGTTCCTTAGCCGAAATATCAACTGATTGCCACCAATGAGGCCATCGCACGCTGAACCAGGCACCATTAGAAACAAAGGCTCCGCAGCCAAACGACCCCGAAGCGTCAGAGTAGACATTAACTGAAACCGGCCTCTTCGTGTAGATGGAGACCCCATTCCACTTCTCTAAGAAGAATAACCACCATGCCAGGTCGGCTCGTACTGGAGCCTTAAGCCGCACAAAAAAGAATGGTCGTGAAGCAGGAAGTAAGGCAAACATTTGACGAAGGTACAGCCGTCCAGGGCGCACAGCTGTTGCTGCATGAGACAGATGACCAAGAAGCGATTCCAGTTCCCTTCTTGTGCAGCTTGTCCGGCCACACCACTCCCGGACTAAGGCTTTAAGACGCATCAGCTTATCCCGAGGTAGACTGAGCTGACCTGTGAGTGTATTGATTTGGAAGCCGAGGAAGATCACTTGAGCTGCTGGACCTTCCGTCTCATGTTCTGCAACCGGTACTCCGAGCTCTTGAAATACCGAAGTGGCAATACTCTGTGCCTGTGCTGCTTCTCCAGAATATGGATGGCCAATAAAGAGAAAATCATCTAGGTAATGCAATAAATATTGTATCCCACTAAAATGGAGGGCCCATGCCATGGCATCGGCAACTGCGGTAAACAACTTTGGAGCCGACCTCAAGCCAAATGGGAGTGAACGATCAACATATGTGTGCCCGTTCCAAGTAATCCCCAAGAGATGGTAGTCGTCAGGGTGAACCGGAACCACACGATATGCATCCTTAAGATCCATCTTTAGTAGCTCCGTACCTGGACCTAAATGACGAATCAGCTCAATAGCATTGTCCAGAGAAGCGTAACGAAGGGAGCATAAGGCCTCATCAATGCCACTGTTGACGCTGGCAGCCCTCGGAGAAGAGAGATCAACTATCATGCGCCATTTCCCTGACGCATGGCCCTTTGGCACGAGCCCGATGGGGCTTGTATGGACAAACCCTCGGAAAGAGTACAGTATTGGGCCGACTAGGCGCCCCACTTTCACTTCATCAGCAATGTAGGAGCCCACCACCGCCTGATTAGCTAAGGAAGATGGATGGTTGACGCCGCGTGACCGGAGCGCGCCCCTACTGGAAGAGTAGCCCACCCGGAACCCATAAGACAGCCCTCTTAGTATGAATGCTGAGAACTGCTGGTCTGGATGAGACTGTAAATGGCGAGCAAATGCCTGCACCGAGAGAGGAGTGGGACCACGTGACCACAAGTGTGGTATTGAACCACATGATGAAGACTCGAGATGGAGGAGATCCTGTAAATAGCGATACCGTCCCGCAGTGATCCCCATCAACTGCCGAGACCAATTGCCTGGCAGCTCCTTCGGGCCTTCTGTGTGGGAGAGAATAGAGAATGGTGCATTCATGTGCAGAGGAAACCATGGTAAGTTAATGGCTGTGAATCTCTACAGCTTATGTCCAATGGTGATCCCACACTACATCGCTACAAATACCTCGCCCAAATTGTACCGTTCCTAAAGCAGCGCCAGGTTCGCAGGTACCAGCCTCATGCAGTTCTACTACTGATGCAAATCATAGTGCTACCATGCATTAACGTTATTCTTCGCTCAACTGTCAACCCAAACACATTGATTAACACGACAAGTAAACAGCCCGAAACAGGGTCATACGTAACAACAAAAGATGGTATGAAGTGAGATAATAAAGGCAGAAACACCTGGTCAATTAATAATGATACTGGATAAACAATTATGATAGCTCGGTTGTCAGCTAAGGAACTGAGATAAGCAGTGAATTCCTTTAACAATCATGTTTGTTTCTGACCGTCTCCAGATCGAGATGTGCCGGAAGGCTGATTAGCTCTGTTCTCCCTAGGGTTGCGCCTATATGGTGAGCCTGATGGTGTGTCGTCGCAATCCCGTGCCTTGTGTTGCTGCCTACATGTAGCACATATATGTCTGAATGAACAAGTTCCTGGATAAATACAACGGCCAGAATTCCATGAGGAGCAGATGGGGATTGGACGGCTGAATGCACGTCGATCACCTGAACTGGGAGGCCTCCTAGTGTTCACGGGTGGCTGCATCGTCAGTGGCTGCTGCAGTACACTGAGAGCGCACTGGGAGACAGAATGATCGACCCCAGTGCATAAAGAACAGTACATACCCCCAGCAGACCGTTGTCCCAGAATCGTGCATGCCTGCAGCTCAGGCGAAATAACATTCCACCGCATTGATTGATCAATCGCTGCCTGTGAGCGAAAGGTACGGTCATAGTCCTGCCACCCACGACCCCCATGACGTAGCGCCTCTCTGATGATGAGACGACAATAAGTAAGCATGTCGCACGTTGCTGGATCAGTGGCCCGTACCGTGACATACGCCAGGAAGCAGTACACCCAGGAAATTAAGGATGGCACTTCACGAAGTCTTGTGCGCAGCATTCCAGGTGTGGCACCGATCATCACTTGACCGTGAAGAGACTCCAGCTGGTCGTACAGAGCCATGTTGTCGATCAAAAGATCTCGCATTTCGACAAACTCCCCGGCTAGAATACGTCGTGTCAGACGACCTGAAATTGGTTGGAGTGCTGCCGAGAGGATAGTACCACGGCTAACAGTGGGATGTGTCTGAGTGCTGGTAACCGATGTTACGGTAGTCTGGAATCCTGAAGCATTGGAAACGGATGAATTGACTGGAACAGTTGTTGCGACAGATGTAATTGCTGACGCAGGAGGCCGAGTGCCTAGCGGGAGAACAGCACCTGAAGAGGATGGGCTGTTAGAGGTGGAGCCAGCGACGTGCCCGGACTCTGCGAGGACTTGCTGGACTGCCTCCCGTACCAGCCCTAGGAGATACTCTGAGTCTGTCTCTACGTCCTCGGAATCCTGATCCGACTCCGGGGAGGTAGATGATGTTGATGGCTGAGGTAAAGTGACAACGCCAGCATGACCTCGACCAGCCCCACGGCCTCGGTCAGTTCCCCGGCCTCGGTCAGCTCCGCGGCCTCGTCCACGAGCGTTGGCAGTCGCGGGAACTCCGCTACCAGCAGCGGCAAGAGTGTTGGCAACCGTGGACGACCTTCCCGAGCGTCTCACACGACCCTGTCGTCCACGAGGCATGATCGTCAATGTGTTGGTAAGCAATAACAAGGGAGCAAGACACGGTGAACAGCGATGGAGCCAGGGAGGGAAATAGCAAGTCCCTTCCAACAGCTACAGTGTTCCACACGAAGACGCTTGAAAAGTCATTTTTGGATGATTTGCTCATTTTCTCTGAACTGCATGATCCTATGCACATATGCATGTACCATCATGAAGGTCTATCCTTTGGGAGTTGACTACATCATATGGCTTCGCGTCACATGGCTGTCACGTGATAAAAGATGGCAGTAAACACACCCACACAGCAGACCACGTTAGGCAAAGGATCTCTACAACGAGTGGTAGTTAAGAACTATTAAAGCTGCAGTCAAACACTCGTCCCAGATGCACTCGTGTGAGCGGCGCGAGAAGTCGTCGTCGGCTATACTTCGGGAACAGGAAGTGTAAAACAGCGTTTTCGACATCGCCCAACGTTAGGCACAGGATCTCCAGAGTCTCTGTTAGTTAAGAGCCAATACTTGCTTACTGCAAAGGTTAAGCATAGTGCATTAACGGCAGACTTACTTGGCGTGTCACCCTTTTCGCATCGCACCAAACGAAGCTCGGTCTCCCAAAAACGCTGCTTTTTGACGGCCATCTTGCTGTTTTGTGACGTTTTAATTGACTCCGCCTTTAAAAAATGACGACACGACTAATAACAGTAACCTTGTGACGCCACTGGCTCGTACAGTTGTTGGTTA